>CBVK0102014388.1:0-13903 GCA_900067695.1 Picea abies
TCCCTATAGATAACCCTTCCACTGACTCACCTCCACATATTGACGGTGAATATTCCTCTCATTCCCATAACTTTGAGCACCATCACTTTCAACATGACCTACGCCTTCTGCAAGTGGATGTGACCAAATTTGATGGCTCAGACCCCGCTGGGTGGGTAACCCAAATGGAACATTATTTCTCTTTATATTGCATTATAGATGACTTGGCCAAACTCCGATATGGTGTTCTCCATCTAGATCAAGAACNGATGACTTGGCCAAACTCCGATATGGTGTTCTCCATCTAGATCAAGAACGTTGGCAATGGAGAAAAACTTCCCGTCAAGGGTATATTTCTTGGAAACACTTTGTGGCTGAGCTTTATGAATGCTTTGACACTGACACCAACCATTTGGGTTGTTTGAAAAAGTTGAAACAATCAGGAACAATGGAAGAATTTATAGCTTCCTTTGAGCGCCTGGATTTTCGAACATAGGGCATGACTGATGCCTTTTTTTGAGAGTGTTTTATCAGTTGCCTCAAGGATGAGATTCGGGCCCATGTCCTCATGGCTCAACCTTCAAGTTGGGTGGAGGATACTAAAAGAGCTAAATAAGCACAACAGGTTGTATCTTCTCAAAACTGAAAACCCTCATTTATCCCTTGCCCTAAACCCATAAATCCCACTACTCCCTCCGCCCCACGAAAGATCCAAAAATTTACCAAGGCTGAAATGGCTGAATGCCAACTCAAAGGCCTTTGTAATAATTGTGATGAAAAATATTTCCTGGGCCACAAGTGTAAGGAAAAAAATCTTTTTATGGCCATCTCTGAGGATATTTCAGAAGAGGATCTTGAAACTCCTCTTGTGTCTGAGTCACTTGAAACCACTAACATAACCCCTCCCTCAGAACCTCCTGAAGTAGAACCGGTCATTTCCCTCAATGCTCTCACTAGATTCTCTGCTCTCCAAACCCTCAAGTTAATCGGTTACATCAAGCATCAGAAGGTCATCATTCTAGTTGATAGTGGAAGCACCCATAATTTTATTCATCGTCATATTAACCAAGAAACTCATTGCTACATCCATGTCATCAACAATTTCCAAATCATGATTGCCAATGGTGGTTCCATGAAATGTGGAGGACACTGTGAAAATGTGTGTCTCCAAATCGATGATTAACACCTAAAATCCCATATGTTTGCTATCAACATGGGCGGTTGTGACATTGTGTTGGGTGCAGACTGGCTAAGGAATTTGGGTCCCATTCTCATGGATTTTAAGGAATTAACCATTCAATTCGACCAGGAGGGCCACCAATATAAATTCCAAGGCATCATCCCTGGTTCACCTGAGATCATTAGTTCCCATCGCATGGAAAATCCGCTCAAAAAAGGTCATTTTGGTGTTATTTCCCAACTCCATGCCATAAAATCAACAGAGACACCCTTGGTGCCGCAAGACCTCCAAGACCTCCTCTCTAAACATCAAATGGTATTTTTCACTCCCCAAGGACTCCCTCCTTCCCGTGGTGTTCATGATCATTCCATTTCCCTTTTACCCATAAGCCTTCCTCCCAATATCCGTCTGTATCACCACCCCTTTTCACAAAAAAATGAAATTGAGAAAATGGTCTAGGAAATCCTTAGTGCAGGCGTTATTTGTCCTAGTATGAGCCCCTACTCTTCTCCTGTAGTCATGGTCCTAAAGAAATAAGGTTCTTGGCGAATGTGTCCTGACTTCCGTGCGCTCAACAAACTGACCATTAAAGACAAATTTCCCATTCCTGTCATTGATGACCTCTTGGATGAATTGAGTGGTGCCCAATTCTTTACTAAACTTCATCTTCGCTTGGGCTACCACTAGATATGTATGAAAGAGGCAGACATTCCCAAGAATACCTTTAGAACTCATGAGGGCCACTATGAGTTTTTGGTCATGCCCTTTGGCTTGTGTAATGCCCCCTCCACATTCCAAAGCCTCATGAATCATGTCTTCCGTCCTTTTCTCTGTCATTTTGTCTTAGTTTTCTTTGATGATATCCTCATCTATAGAAAAACTTGGACAAACCATCTTACTCATGTGGATCGAGTTCTTCATCTACTCTCTTAGCACAAACTTTTCCTGAAACAGTCTAAATGTGCTTTTGGCACCTCAGAAGTAGAATAATTGGGTCATCTGGTTGGCAAGGATGGTGTCAGGGTGGATCCGAAAACGATTGAAGCTATGCAAGACTGGACGCACCCAAAGACTCTCAAAATCTTACGGGGATTTCTGGGCTTAATAGGGTATTATCGCAAGTTTATTAAGAATTATGGAAAGATTGCAACACCTCTCACTGCTCTCCTCATAAATAACTCTTTCACTTGGACTCCAGCCACTGCTCAAGCTTTTCAAACCTTGAAGATGGCCATGTGCACCACTCCAGTTTTGGCCCTTCTTGATTTCACAAAGACCTTTGTGTTGGAATGTGATGCCTCAGGGAAATGAATTGGTGTTGTTATTATGCAAGAGGGTTGACCTCTGGCCTTTACCAGCAAGCAACTATCTGACAGGAATCTGAGCAAATCCATCTAGGAAAAGGAAATGATGGCTATTATGCATGCCTTTGATCTGTGGCACCCTTATCTATTGGGGCAATGTTTCCAAATTAAGACCGACCATCAAAGCCTCAAGTATTTTCTGGAACAACGCATTTCCTCCCTGGAGCAACAAAAATGGGTGACTAAGCTCTTTGGATATGATTATGAGATCATTTACAAGAAAGGAAAAGACAATGTGGTGGCGAATGCACTTTCCCAAAAATATGAAGATGAAGGATCCCTTTTTTCTCTTTCTTTCATTATACCAGATTGGCTCCAAGCCATTCGCTAGGAATGGCTACAATATCCCAAAAGTTCGCATCTGATCCAGCAATTGCAGTCCAATGCTCCAGCTCCCCCAGGGTACTCTTGGCTCTATGATGAGTTTCGATACAAAGGCCGTTTGTATTTAAGTAAACAATCAAAGATTAAATCCATGGTACTTTCTGAGCTTCATGCTACACCCACAGCGGGGCACTTCGGGTTTACCAAAACCTATGACAGGGTCAAACGTTCATTTTTTTGGGATGGTATGAAACAGGACATCCATAATTTTGTCGCTGAATGTGATGTGTGTCAACACAACAAGGGAGAAACAGTCAAATATTCGCGCACACTACAACTGCATCCAATTCCACCTACTATTTGGAAGGATATCTCTATGGACTTTATTACCGGCTTACCCAAATCAAGAAATAAATCAGTCATAATGGTGGTTGTTGATCGCCTTTCCAAGTATGCTCATTTCTGCACTCTTCAACACCCATTTACAACATCCACGGTGGATCAAATTTTCATGGACCAAGTCTTCAAGCTTCATGGGCACCCAATTTCATCACAAACAACTTTTGGCAAGAACTGTTCAAGCTACAGGGCACCCAATTGCATCTTAGCACAACTTATCATCCCTAGACTGATGGTAAAACAAAAGTTGTCAACAAGTGTTTGGAAACAAATATGAGGTGTTTTTCCTCTAAAAAGAAAAATCAGTGGGCTCAATGGTTACCCCTAGCTGAATGGTGGTACAACACTTCCTACCATACAGCTACATGCATGACTCCTTTTGAAGCAATATATGGACATAATCCACCTTCAGTTCTCTCATACTTACCGGGTCCCTCGAAGGTCTAGGCAGTTGACCAAACACTTAAAGATTGAGAGGCTATTCTCCGTACCCTCAAAGAGAACTTGGTCATGGCATAGAATTGCATGAAGCAACAAGCAGATCAAGGTCGCTCGAAATGCCAATTTACAGAAGGGGATCAGGTGTTTCTATGACTGCAACCTTACAAGAAAACTTCCCTCAAGGCCGAGCATTGTCAGAAGCTAGCGCTAAAATTTTATGGTCCTTATGCAGTTCTCAAGCATGTGGGACAAGTAGCCTATTAGTTATCTCTGCCCATTCATTTGAAGCTACATCCTGTTTTTCATGTTTCATGCTTAAAGAAGGTGATTGGAACTAGGTGCCAAATTCAAACCAACCTTCCCGAGTTAGCTGAAGAAGGATCCATTTGGCTATAGCCAGAAGCAGTTTTGGACTAGTGTGAGCATCACCTGTGTTAGAGAACCATAAAGGAAGTGCTAGTCTAGTGGAAAGATACAACTCCAGCAGATGCCACTTGGGAACCAACTACCATTTTGCAACAATTTCCACATCTCAAGCCTTGAGGACAAGGCTGTTTTTAAGGGGGTGGACATGTTAGGGTCCTAACCCGCACATAGGTAGAAAAATATATTTGGATGTAATAAAGGTCAATATTAATAAGGCCTTTCAATAAAATAGAATAAGGTGGATGTAAGAAGACCTAATAGAAGCTTTTGCTTCTAGAAGGATCTTCCTCTAGATGCTTCTTTTGATAGACATATTTAGTATAAATAGGAGTCGAGGGTATGAGAACCCTGGCTTGGAGATTATTGTAATAGAGCACTGCTCAACTGGAGGTTTCCCCCTCAAAGAGGCCTGTGAGCATTTCTTTCTGAATCAAGTGTTATTTCTATTGTTGTTCTTATATCATTTCTGTGATATTGTGGAGATTATGCTGGTTATATTACTGTTATTTTGCCATTTCTAGAATTTTATTTCTGTACTGCATACTTTTTATATCTGGTATATTACATCAAGGATGATGTATGGGCACAAGCCATGGATGAATAAATTAAATTCATAGAGAATAATCATACATGGAATTTGGTAGATGTACTTGAATATAAGGATGTGATAAGCATGAAATGGATTTATAAAACCAAACAATATGCAGATGGAAATGTGCAGAAGCACAAGGAAAGGCTAGTTGCAAGAGGTTTTATAGAACAACCTGGAATTGATTTCAATGAAACATTTGTGCCTGTTGCATGCATGGACACAGTCAACACTGTGTTGTCCATTGTTGTGCATAAAAAATGGTATGTTTATCAAATGGATGTAAATTTAGCATTTTTAAATGGACATTTAGAGGAAGAAGTGTGTGTGGAACAACCACAAGGCTATGAGATTCTAGGACAAGATAAAAAAGTATACAGATTGAAGAAAGAACTATATGGGTTAAAGAAAGATCCCAGAGCTTGGTACAGTCGCATAGATTCCTACCTCATTCAAAATGGATTTCAGAGAAGTGAATGCAAGCCAACATTGTACATCGAATAAAATCAGCAAGGTAATATGTTAATTGTTTACTTATATGTAGATGATTTGATTTTTACAGGTGATTTTGGCATAGAAGAATTTAAGTCAGTCATGAAGGATGGATTTGAAATGATTGATTTGGGGCTTATGAGATATTTTTTGGGTATTGAAGTTCACCATTCCAAAGTCAGTATATTTATTTCACAATATAAATATGCACATGAAATCTTGAAAAGATTCAACATGATAAACTCCAAAGCAACACCAACACCTATCATAACAGGATTGAAGTTAAGTAGGAAGATAAAGGGTCGAAAGTTGATCCCACACTATTTAAAAGGATGGTAGGTAGTCTTATGTTTCTAACAACAACAAGGACTGATATTATGTATAGAGTGAGCATGATTTCAAGGTTCATGGAAACTCCAAAAGAATCTCATTGGAAGGGAGGAAAAACAATTCTGAGATATGTGAATGGAACAAAAGATTTTGGCATTATGTATTATACTTCATAAGATTTCATGCTTATTATATACACTATTGTGGAGGAAACATAGATGAAAGGAAAAGTACCTTTGGGTACACATTTCATTTTGGAAAAGGTATGGTGTCATGGTCATCAAGGAAGTAACACATTGTGTATATTTCTTCAACAGAAGCTGAGTACGATGCAACTACAAGAACAACTTGTCAAGCAGTTTGGATGAGAACAATGTTAAAAGATTTGCCGCAAGAACCAACTATAATATTTTGTGACAATAACTCTGCCATCATGTGTTTCACAAGAAAACCAAACACATTGATACAAGGTATCATTTTATCAGAGAATTAGTGAATAACAAATAATTTTTCTTAGCATTTTCTAGGCCTAAAGATCGAATTGCAGATATTTTCAGAAAAGATTTGGAAAGGGATGCATTTTAGAAACTGCGCAGTTGTCTAGGAGTCGGCGCAGTAACAACTGTTTGACAGTTCATGTAAATTTTGTATTTTGTAAACTTACCTACTTATAATTAAGGGGGAGTGTTGGAAATATTAATTACAAGTCATGAGCTTCAAGCTTACGCAGACTTCGTCTATCATGGAAAACATAGACATTTAGTTTGTTAGACACGTCAAGCAAGAGTGTTAGCAGTAGTTTATTTAATAAGTTGATCTTTACCTTTCTCGAGCTTTGTTATGCAGATGAGAGAGTCAGTAGAAATTTATTGTCTTCTTAATTGTTTGAGTTGGTTTTACTTCTACATGAAGTGTCCATGTTATCTGTATATGTTTCAGTCTGTAGGTAGTAGATATAGAAAAAAATAGAAAAAATTAAGTCGATAGCAAGCAACAATAGCTGTAAGGAGTCAAGAATTCTGAGAGCACAAGCTCTGGTTTTGCAAGTTTGCAGAAGTTATTCAAAATTCATTGGAGCCGAAGCTCAACATAGTTATTGTATTAGTGCGTAGTGCCAAGTTCTTAATATATAGTAATTTTTGTGTGTGTTGACAAATTCATGAGTATTTCTGAGATTCTATTGTGTTTGTGAGTTTATGTGTTAAAGATTAGCACAATGCAAAGAAATTGTTTTATTAAGTATTATTATCATGTAACATGTGATCTGAGTGGTGAGTTCCGAGAGTTCAAGAGAGGAAGAGTTTCACTGCACATTCTTTGCAACTGCACTACAAAGGGTTTGTTTATGCATTGTAGATCTGAGAATTTTCCAGGATCCAGGGAGCGTGGATGTTGAAAATATACATTTGAAATTTGGCATGAGTGTTTTGTCCAGATATGCATTCCCGAAGGTGTTTTGTCCAGGCTCAAAACTATTGATATTTCACAAAATAGTCTGCTAATGAAGGTTAATTCCTTGTCATCAACACTAAAAAAACTAGACCTTTCATTCTACCTGAAATTGAAGACAATAACAATCTCAAATCTAGCAAACCTTAAATTCCTCGACGTGAGTAATTGCATTGAACTGGACAACCTAAATGTCGGTGGTCTGATATCGCTACAAGAGATTGAAGCGAAGGGATGTTGGGAGCTAAAAAGCATATAAGGACTGAGTATGTGTGGACATTTCAATTATCTCAACATTTCAAACGAAACTAGAATTATCTGGAATGACATTTGCGATGTTTTGGTGAGTATATCTTTCTATCCATTATATCGAATATTAATTCATATAAAAACTATCTATATTTTATGTGGTAATTAAAAAAGCTGGACTACTAGACTATGGCGGTGCATGGGTGTTACTGTAATCTTATTTACTTAATGTAATTGTTGGGGATATAACAATTTGAAGTTAAAAACACTACATTATACTTGTTCTGCTAAGTTAAAATTGGAAGTTCTGTGCAAACATCACCTTATCATGAAAACTTATCAACTACAAGAATTATTGGATTAGCAAATGTCATGACGGTGGGTGTTTAATCTTTTTGTATACTTTGGATTTTAGATTAGCCAATTGAAATGAATTTATGAAAATAATACTGTATACTTTGGATTTTAGATCAGTCATCAATTGAAATGAAATTATGAAACTTGTTCATATGTTGGATGAGGAAGAAGTGCGTTGTATTTTGGGGAGGTTTATGACCAAAATGGTGGATATGGTGTCTACTCCAACTAAATTTGAGTTTTATGTGAAGTTAGAAAATTTCCATTCGTGAAGTGGTATATTTCTATGCTTTATTACTTGTTTTTTAAGAATCGATCTGAGCCTCCTTCATTTCTTTAGTTTAAAATTTAAAGTGGGTAATTGTAATTATGGTGGCCCGAAACATGAGCACATAATGTTGGCATGTTTTACAGGCAGCATATGCTTGTCATTGATGGAAAGTACAACAGTGATGATGGCTTGAGTATAGGTATAATGTGCCAGGCGGGCACCAAAAGTATTTTGGGAAGATGTAGCAGAGAAAGATCATGGAGATCAGAAGATATAGTGCAGAGGTGCACGTAGAGCACAAGAGTGTGCTTGTTCAATTGATGGAAAACATGCAAGCATGGAAAGATCAGAAGCGTAACAATGAAGAGAAAAAATGATCATTCAATCCCATTTAGAATTTCCGATGACCATTAGATCTGAATCCAGATAAGAGGAGTGCAAAGATGGAGGACAGAGCTCGGGCGTTAGATAAGAGCAAGGGGTATGACCATCGTTAGATCCAGGAGAACCTGCATGTTCTTTAAAGTGATAGGAGAAGCATGCTTACAAAATCTCGAAAGCAGGAGGACCGTCCATCTTCGGGTAGGACACGTGGTCACAGATCAACATTTCATTGACTGGAAAGTCAAAGGAAGGAGTGCTCTAACCTCTCTAACTTGCGATATGCGAAATCATGAAATAATCCTAGCCGTCGGATCGAGGAGAAATTTGGACCGTCGATCCAAGAAGGACACGTGGCAAAAGATCATCATTTCGCTGATTGGGAGGTCAAAAGAAGGAGTGCTCTAACCTCTCTAACTCGCAATATGAGAAATTGCGAAATAATCTTAGCCGTCGGATCGAGGATTGATCTGGAACAATGAAGGCTGGTGAATTTGTGAAATGATCCTGGCCATTGAAGCCAGAGGAGACATGGGCACAAAATATTGGCATTTCGCTGACTGAATGGTCAAAGGAAGGAGGTGCCCTAACCTCTCGAAATAGAGATATAATCTCAACTGTTAGATAGAGGACAAATATGGACCGTCGATCCAAGAAGGATACGTGGCGAAAGATCATCCTTTCGCTGACTGGAAAGTTAAATGAATGGGGTTCCCTAACCTCTCGAACTCGCAATATGCAAAATCGTGAAATAATCTTAGTCTTTGGATCAAGGATTGATCTGGACCGTTGATTAGGCACAACGAAGGCTCATGGAGTTGCAAAATCATGATAAAATCTTGACCATTGATCCAAGAGGGACTCGTGGCAAGCGATATTTTTTTCGCTGACTGAAAGGTCAAAGGAAGAATGCTCCTAACCACTCTAACTCACAATATGCGAAATCATGAAATAATCTTAGCCATCGGATCGAGGATTGATCGTGGACCATTGATCTGAAGAGCGAAGCACTCAAATGATTAGCGAGTGGACATAGGTTGTGGTCACATCATCAAGAGTTGGAGGAAGGTGCTAACAACCAAGCTCTATTTTGGGGATCATGACTTGGAGTTTCAAGACACTTCATCACAGGAATGTCGAAATGCCAAAATGCCGGAATGCCGAAATGCGAATCGCGAAAGAGCCTTCTGAACAAGTGTGTGGTCACCACCTGAGGCCACATGTGAAAGGAAAGGTGAAATGTGCCAAAGGAATAAGGCTTAAGAGGTTCATAGTGTAACTGCTAGAAACGACTGATGGTTTCTACCAGAGAACTCGAAGAGACTTCAAGGTGTTCGCCAAAGAAGCTGAAGGGTCTCGAGGCATCTTCCAATGGAATGAAGGGTGTTCATACAGGCTATTGACAGATGGAAGATCATTGGAGCCTGGAACTGCAATAGAGGGAATGATCTCGACTGTGATAGAGAAGACGAAGAGTCTCAACTGATGGAGAGGCTAAGGAATCTTGGCATAATGCTCAGTGATGATGAACGCATGGGTTTAACTGCCAGAGAAGCTGAAGAGTTGTAGTGATGATTAGGCAGAGCACTCGACATGAGGAGAGCATGAAAAAGAATTGCAAATAGAGGATGCAGAAGATGCACAGAGAGTATAAAAACGCAGAACAGAGAAGATACTAGGTTGTTGTTGAGAGTGATTCATGTGTGTAGAAGGAGGTAGAGTGCGTAGCTGAAATGCACAGAAGAGGAATGGTGCATAGAAGGGACATGGCACACAGAGCATAAAAGGAAGAAGAACATAAAGTGCAAGAAAAGTGTGCAGGAAGACACTGATGCATGCAGAGTAGAGCAGTGTAGCTGAACAATGATGAGACAGGTAAGCCATTGATAAATATTGTATCACTGTGATAGATTTACAGATAGCAACCTTAATAATCGAGATGGTAGGGAGGTGCTAGGGAGGACTGTTTTCCTCAGAGGTTCAAGTGGGTGCTTGAACACAGGGAGTTGTAGCTTCCTTCTGGTTGCAGCAAGAGAAACTAGGGTGGCAGGGTGGTGCAAGGGAGAACATTGGTTCTCTGATATACAGGTTGGTTCCTGTATGACTGGAAGTTGGTGCTTCCATCTAGTTGGTGCTGGAACATTCAGGGAGTTGGTGCTTCCTTCTAGTTGGTGCTAGAGAAATCAAAGAGTTGGTGCTCTCAGCAAGTAGTAGCTTTCAAAATAGAGGTTGTAGCCTCATTATGAGTTGGTGCTCATAAGTATGATAATGTACAGAATGTAAATATTACTTATCATATAAAGAAGAAGAGGTTTTTACCCTTTATGGGTTTCCTCAGGAAATATCTGTCTCTATGTATTTCATGTGTGTGAATGATGCTGAATATTCTACTTCTTACTTTCCTATACAATTGTGATTGTCATTGAGTGTTCTGTAAATATTTAAAGTGGGCATAATTGTTTAAGCACAGTAACAACTGATTCACCCCCCCCCTCTCAGTTGTCCAACAATTGGTATCAGATTCAGACCCTTTTATCTAAGGGTATATCCTAGAGCTTAAACATGTCAAGCCATGAAGGAAATTCAACCAATAAGGCCCCTCTATTCAATGGAACAAACTTTGCCTTCTGGAAAGTTAGAATGAGAACCTACATAATGGATTTAGGTGCAGACGTCTGGGATGTGGTAGATACTAGTTATGTAAAGCTAGTTGTACTAGCTAATAAGGATGACAAGATAGAATTTAGCTTCAACTCTAAGGCTATGAATGCTATCTTGAGTGGGCTTGTAGAAGCAGAATTCGTAAAAGTTATGCACCTAGGAACTGCCAAAGAAATGTGGGACAAACTCATTAGCAATTATGAAGGTAATGAGAAGGTAAAGGATGCCAAGCTTCAAACCTACAGAGTACAGTTTGAACAGTTGAAGATGAAAGAAGATGAAACTATTGGAAAGTACTTTTTGAGAGTTGAAGAACTGGTAAATGCAATGAAAGCACTTGGTGAAAAAATTGAGGAACCTTCTTTAGTTCATAAAATTTTGAGTTCTCTACCAGATAGGTTCAACTCGAAGGTCTCTACTATAGAAGAACTTAATGATCTAAAAACCTTGGAGTTTGATCAACTTCTAGGAACATTGACTGCATATGAAATCATCATTGATTGTTAAAGATAAACCCACCTCTAGAGAAGCATCATTTAAGGTAGACAAGAATGAGGATTCTGAGCCTGATGAAATTGAAGCAAAATTTGTGAAGAGACTGAAGAAGGGATCAGGCAAATACAAAGGTAAACTACCTTTCAAATGTTTCAACTACGGTAAGATAGGTCATTTTGCAAATAAATGTCCTCACAAAAGAAAGGATCAGACATTTGATGATGAGGAGAAGCACAAACATGGAAATTTCTTTAAAGAGAATAATTTTAAGAAGAAAAGTCTTTTTGTAAACAATGATGATGATCCTTCAGATGATGAAGACAATGAATCCTCTATTGAAGATAAACTAAATGAATTCATACTTATGGCCAAAGAGGATTATGATAATAAAAGCATAGGAAGTGATGCTAATGAAGAAGAAGCTGTGGTTGACCTGGAAGGAGAACTAATCAATGCACTAGAAGAGCTTGACAGACTCAGAATTAAGACGAGAAAGAAAAAACAATTGCTGATACAGTTCAAGAAAGTCAGTAAAGAACCTGATGAAGATCTTGTCCTACTAAAAGTGGAATTAGAAGAGGAAAATAAAATCGAAGACATTCTGAAACAAAAATTATCAGAAAAGAAGGCAAGATGTGAAGCTCTGGAAAAAGAAGTAGTGAAAACCAGGAAAGAGTTGGAAAAGTTTCAAGCCTCGTAGCATCAGAATCTATCAAGTATCAAAACATCAGAAGAATTGGTCACCATTATGAATCAGCAAAGAAACCTAAACTGAAAACAGGTCTGGGTTATGAAGAGGGATCAAGTAGTGATCAACCAAGCAACAAAGAACCCATCAAGTTTGTCAAATCTACCATCTATGACAACAAAAAACCTGCAGAAACAAAAGAAGATAATCATTTTCCCAGGAGGAGTAATGAAAGAGGTACCATAATTGAAACTATGGATCATAGAAATAATGTACTATCTGTTCAAAGAAATCATCAACATAGAAGAAATCGACCTTCTCAAAGAAGACAACCATTTTCCAGGTACCAATGTTTTTTATATGGATATTGTTTTTTCTGTTCTAACTTTGGTCATAAAGCTGTAAACTGTTCTTTAAATTTAAATTATGAGCAATCAAGTCATTCAAGGTATAGATATCTTCCACAACAAAGAATGAGACAACCAAGTAACAAACCACCACAGACTGCAAATCACTTGATGGATGGGAAAAGGACACAGGTTAAGCATAACAATCGTTATGATCCTTTATTCGACGAACTAGAATGTTACATCTGTCATAACTATGGACATAAATATGTTGATTGTCTCTTAAGGAACTATGAACCAAATTTGAATTCCCCTACTGAAAATGTCAAGGTTTGGAAGAATAAAGAAAGTGACAAGTGTGGATTAGTGTTGTCAGCTCAAAGACAAATGAACCCTTGGTATATAGACAGTGGATGCTCCAAACATATGACATGAGACAAAGTTAAGTTTCTATCTCTAAGTGAAAGCAAATCAAGAAATGTAACCTTTGGAAATGATGCTCTAGGTAAAATAAATGGTAAAGGGATGGTGAGTTTAAGTAATGGAAAAGGAAAAGCCCAAGATGTTCTGCTTGTAGATGGGATGAAACATAATCTGCTCAGTGTAAGTCAAATGTGTGACAGAGGATGTGAAGTGGTGGTCACGTCCAAGGAATACAAGATAAAGCATGTAAACTCAGAACAAGTGGTGGCAAAAGGCATAAGGACAAAAAATAATGTATATGTGCTGAAAGAAGATAGAGAAGAGTGTCATCTAAGCAAACATGATGAAATCTAGTTATGGCATAGGAGACTTGGGCATCTAAACTTTGACCACTTAATCAAGTTAAAAAATCTTGAGGCAGTAAAAGATATTTCGAGAATATCAAAGCCCCAAGATTCTATGTGTAAACCCTGCCAAGTAGGAAAGCTAACCAGGACACAGTTTAAGTCCAAGAGCTCTACTTCAACAGAGAAACCACTCCAACTAGTTCATATGGATTTATGTGGACCATCAAGACAGGAAGGCACAGTGAAAGAAAACTACTTCATGCTGATTATTGATGATTACTCCAGACTTACTTGGGTTTCCTTTCTCAAGGAAAAAGATGAAGCATTTGAGAAGTTTAAAATATTTAAGGCTTTAATTGAGAATCAAACAGGCAAGAGGTTAAAGGAAGTAAGATCAGACAGAGGAGAAGAATTTATGTCAAGTGATTTCAAGGAATTCTGTGATAAGCATGGGATCAAGAGAGAATACACAATCCCAAGAACTCCACAACAAAATGGAGTAGTTGAGAGGCAAAATAGAACAGTGCAACAAATGGACAGGTCAATGATGAATGAGAAGAACATTGGTCAAACCTACTGGGTAGAAGCAATACACATAGTAGTCCATGTTCTTAATAAATCCCACCTCAGACCATAAAGTGATAAGACACCTTATGAACTGTGGTATGGGAGACCTGCTTCAATCAAACACTTCAAAGTCTTTGGGAGTAA
>CBVK0102014392.1:0-10249 GCA_900067695.1 Picea abies
TTTAAATTGTCTTTTATTTTTTGTACATGCATGTTTTATTGTGTTAATTAGCTTGTTGTGATTTAATTGTTTTATTGTTCTTTGTAGGTTAGTGTGATGGGTTATGTTAGCGTGAATTAGTTTTGTAGATTAGGAACAAAGCTTTCAAGTTTTCTACACTAACCCCGTGTGTAGTTAGACGTTAGATTATACTTTCTTTTATGCTTTTATAGCCTAGTTTAAGATAGATTTTCAATTAGATAGAATAGAGTTTTAACTTGGGTTTCTTTGACAGGGATGTTGATGGATGGATAGATTTAATTTCCATTCTTAGTTATAGCTTACTCACTTCAGTTTTAGATAGATTTCATTTGCTTCATTATTGGTTAATATAATTGTCAATTTACTTCTTGATATCATAGTTTAATTTATGTTTTTAATTCATCATAGGTTGAATGATTAGAATAGGCATAGCATAGTTTTCCTTTATGCAATTTCTTTTCATATATTAAAATGCAATTAAACTTCTTAATTAGAATGATGATCTCATTATGATTTTAACGGTTTATACATGAATATGCAGGATATTTAACATTACTGTTGTCATGGCTAAATTCTCGTTAAATTGCTTAAAACATACCTTCCATTTTTCCATTGAGATTAGTGTTGAGTTTATTCTGCTTGAATTGTCCTTTGTTGTCAAGTTCCATCGAGATATCATCCATCACCACCAAAGGCATTCACATAACCCCCAACATTATATTTGGGTGTTTCATAGATTAAAGATAGTTTCTCGCTTTCATAAGTTAGAATATAGTTTTATTGTTGTTATAGGGTAGTTAGTCTTTTGCTTAGATAAGATTTAAGAGCAGTTTTGTTTATTGTAAATTAGGCATTTAGTTGGTAGTCCTCATTGCTTTCAATAAGATGAAATTCAACTCATGCATTAGAAATATTTTTTCATCAAGCATTTAGTCCACTTGCCTCTTAGGCTAGCTAGTTGTTCAATGAGAAGTCTTTGCTTACTTGTCCATTTGCTTTAGTAGGATAGATAGTTGTCTTCTCTTACTTGTCTTTTTATTTAGTAGGTTAGTTAGACATCTTTGTTTACTTATCTTTTGTTGTAGTAGGTTAGATAGGTTCTTTTGCTTAACTTCTTATTTAATTGCTTTCATAGGGTAGTTATTCATTGAATGTAGGTTGGCAAGTTAAGACTAGTTTGCTTTCATCATTTTCTTAGTATGCTTAGTAGTTTACTTTTGCTTATTGTCATGAACTAGTTTGCTTTGAATAGGGTTTTTACTTGCTTTCTTAGGAACTATCCATCAGTCCTTGGCCCAAAAGTACTTAAGTTACCTAATTTTAAGTTGCTTAGTAGGGTTTTCTCATTAGATAGGTTTGCTTGAATAGTTTAGTCTTAGATAGCTTATTTCATTAGTTAGATTATACTCCTACCAGCCTTTTACCTTTGGCATATATTTTTCTACAACTCTAAGTTTACTTACCTCGGGTTGACAATTTAATTGAGGGCAGTTTAGTGTCTTTTTTAGTACATATAAATCACCTAACAAAGGGTATGGAAAACGGTTTAGTATTTGGCACTGATTCTGTCAAATCTTGAGTTCATAAGATGGCATCCTGCAAGGTGTGAGGCCTGTATGCCTTCACCCATCCTCTCAAGGGATCTGTGAGTCCCTCTATGAATAACATGATCATCTTGGGCTCTGATATATCTTTCACTGCCACTGCTACCCGTTGAAACTCTGTGATGGATGCCTCTATTTTTCCAATTTGTCTCAACTGGGATAGATCCCTGAAGTGGATCTCAGCATCCCTCCTATCAAGCCTATCCATGAGTCTCTCTATGAACTCCCTGTAGGAGGTTATGTGACTATGGCCCAATGTCACCAATCCATGATGCCACCACTCGTGTGCCTCACCCTCCAAGTGTAAGGTAGTGAAATTGATGGCCTATGTCTCGGTCATCTAATCGAGATTGTATTATGTGTCCAGATTTTGTACCCAAGATCTAGCAGTGCATTTGGATGATCCGTCAAAAGAAGGTATGGTGAGTTTACCAAATTTCCAAATGAAATCAATGTTATGCCCCTGTTGTTGTTGTTGTCCTCCTCTCTATGTCTCTCTTGGGAGGTTCATGAGTTTGAGTCCACAATACTCAATCAGGGTCATGTCCTAATTGAAGTCATGACCTAATGTTTCATACTCCCTCCTATACTCTGCAATGTCCTCTGCCTTAGTGGGTGGCCTCTGTGTTATCGGTTGTTGTGTTGCTACTGGGGGTGCCCTCTGGAAAATGGGGAAAAATGGATTGGGAATCCTACTTGAAGAGGTGTATGTGCGAGTAGGAGACTGGGGTCTAGTGCCTAACCCTGAGTTCCCTTGTGTTGCATGTGGGGCCTATGTGCCCGAGGTGCCCACTATAGCCAATCTATTAG
Source organism: Picea abies (assembly GCA_900067695.1). Classification (NCBI taxonomy): domain Eukaryota; kingdom Viridiplantae; phylum Streptophyta; class Pinopsida; order Pinales; family Pinaceae; genus Picea; species Picea abies. The sequence goes on from CBVK0102014392.1 coordinate 2,436, forward strand.
CCATCTGTGCCAAGGACTGATTCATCTTGCTAACTCACTACCAAATTGTCAAGTACATGCATGAAGGCTTCCTCTAGGTCCATGGGGGCCTTACCACTTCTCTTCGGTCTCTCATATATGTCTCCTAACATCCTCTCTAACTCATGCTCAGCCTCACGTTATGCCCTTCTCTCTGCTTCCCTATGTGCCTCTTCTTCTTCCTCTGAGCTAAGAGGGAAAGGGGGAAAATCAGGTCTAGGTATTCCCTCCTTCCATCTATTGTAAGTTACATATTCATCAACTATGTGCTCATGTCCCCCTGGGTCCTCTGTTGCACTCATCATCTTTATTCATAGGTTGGCAAAACTAAAGCTCTAATACCACGGTAATGTTCCTAACTTTGCTAGTCTAGGAAATACTGTTAATCAGATATGTCTATTGTAGGTAATTCATTGTTGCATCATATAAATGAACATGTAGATAATAAATGAGACAAAAGACTGAAAATATTATATTATGATATCTATGTGAGTACAATGTTGAATGTGGCAGAGTAAAATAAATCACTCAGCTAGATCAAATGAAAAAATTATCTTAGCTGAAATACAATAGCAACTAAAATAGTAATACCTGATACTAGAAGAATGGTGTGGAATGCAAAGGATATGATGAAGATCTATTTCAGGCTACAATAGCTCAGATGACAATTGTTGCAAGTCTGGAAATTTCTCCCTAGTGGATAAACCTCTCAAAATTTCATGTAAAGTGTCCCAAATAGTGTGCCCTACTCTACCTCTCAGAACTGGTGACTGACCGGCCCCTCTATTGGTGTGTCTGGACCCCGGATGGATCCCCCTAGGGGAATGCACTCCTCTGCTACTAGAAAGTTGTGCCCTAGTGATTCCACCATTGGAATTAGCTAGTAATTGTCTCAAAATGATCGCCCTAGCCTTTTGTGAAATGGGTCGAAAGGGTTTCACTGGATCTGATATGATGATCGCTTGGGAACCCCGAATGTGTCCCCCCAAAGTGTCGCACTCCCAATGTCTGGAAAATGCACCCCAGATGATCCCTCCTTCGGAATATGATGAGGAACTACAAAAAATATGCACCTAGTATGCCTATCAACTGGTTCGGAGGGGAATCTATGAAATCTCATTTAATGGGACAATCCGATCCACTAAACCTCCTCAGAAGTTGCTTCCTCTCCCTGAACAAGTGTTCCCCTACTGCTAAATCTTGTAGAATTGTTGTTGAATACTGATGGAATACATGTATGATCTCCCTAGTGACTAAGGTGTGTCTCTCAACACCGAAATCGGCCATTGGTGTATTCCTCCTGGAACCCACTGAGCTACCTCTCTTGAGATGCGCCTCTCTCCTCAATGACAAGTCAAAATTTGCATAATGATGAATTAGGTCATTGAACCTTCTCTTATAGCTTCCTGAAACCCTAATTCATTGTTGACTTCCAATTTTATCTCATATGTTCTATTTTTATCTCAAGTTGTCTTAAAATCACTTTTACCCACTTTTAGCTCAATGTCACTTTCTAGTTATAGCACCTTTGACTGGAATGACCTCTAGTAACCATGTTTACCCCTGTTTGGCCCTGGCTATAGTCTAACGGGGTTGTTTAGACCATTTAACCTCCTCTATGGAGCTTCTATTTGGAAAGGGACATTACAATCTTCCTTGAGACCCTTCCATGAGAATGTCTCTCTCACCTTTCTATAAGTCTTCAAGTACCTTGGGTGGCTGGCTAAAGGGGCATCATGAACTATACTCAAGATATTATCCTTGAGAATGGATTCAGGGACAAGATGTATCCTCTCCTTGTAGTAGATGATATCATCCACTACTTTGCATATGTCATCCTGGTTGGTACCTTCCATCAACTCATAGAAGAATGTATTTTTGTAATATTCCACCAAGAGGGTAGACTTCCAATCTTTTGAGACCTCGGTAAGGGAAAAGAATGAAGGCCTCCTAGAAATGGCATTGGAAACAACATTCTTCTTGCCCTTAACATATTCAATATACAATTCATAGGCTTGTAACTTACTCATTGTTGGTCCTTGACCAAGTTTTGAAGATCATTGGTCATGTTTGACCTATTTCGGGACTTCGACAGGTTGGTCGAAGGTGGAGCACAAGTCAAAGTGGAGATTGTGGGATCTCGCCCCCTTGTTTAGGTATTTTTGGGTTTTGGGTTTATGTAATGGGTATGGGATGTCGGCCCATGGGTTTACCCATGTTTAGGACCCTTTTGTAATGTATAAATAGAACACTAGGCAATGTAAGTAGTTCAATCTAAGTGATCGAGAGGATGGTGATGCTAGGTGCTAAGTATTGTGCTAAGTGCAAGTGATGTAAGTAGTTCGATATAAGTGATCAAAGGGCTGGTAAGTTAAGTGCAAGTAGTTGCAAATGCTTTGTGCATACTGTAGGAAGGCTTTGTGTTGTGACCTAACTCAAGGAAGGAGGATCTGGAAAGGCGTGCACAGATCACCTGTCCTCTGCGAAGTAGGGTTTTGAGGCTCTATGCATGTAAAATGCTTGACAGAAGATAATAGAAGAGAAGACAAGTTGGTGGACATAGCCCCACACTAGGGTGAACCATGTATACCTTGTGTCTTGATGTGCTTTGTGCAATTTCATTTATGTGGTTATTCGCTTAGTGTTGTTGTTGTTATGAATGCATCTGATAATAGTAGCTTGGTGCTTAATAATGTGAATGAATGCCAAATCTGATCTATTTTGATGTTCTTAGTGCTTGAATGTGTTATATCTAGTTGAATACCGCGTTGTTCTATAATAAGGGTTTGATCCTGCAATGTGAATAAAGTTTAATTACTGATGAATATTAAATGCTAAGTGCTTTATTAAGTATTGTGATCACAGATATAACTCCCAACTAGATTGTAGACACTTGAGTCTTGAAACCACCCCTGCCTCTACCTCGGGTGAGACTTCATCTGCTTCGCAAGTATTGCTGAAAGGGTTGGTAGTTAGGGTTTTGTTGGTGTGATGTTGAAGCGTTGAACCCTAGGTCTGCCCCTGTGTGCCAACACTCACCCACTTATTTTGTCTTTCTCTCAAATCCTTTTTCTCTAGAAAGTATTTCAAGTTGTTATGGTCGGTCCTCACTACAAAACGTCCTCCCATTAGGTACTGTTAGAATTTTTCCAGTGCATGCATAATAGTCAAAATATACTTATCATAGATGGAGTAGAACCTTTCTGGTTCCCTCAACTTCGTTCTCTCAAAATCTATGGGATGGAAGTTTTGCATCAGTACCACTCCTATCCCTTCCTTGGATGCATCACACTCCAGTAAAAATGGCTTAGAGAAATTTGGAAGTGCTAGTACCAAGAAATTTCTCATTACCTTCTTCATTTGGTCAAAGGTTGCTTGTGCTTCCTCAGTCCACCTAAATGCTCCCTTTTTGGTCATATATGTCATTGGTGCCCTAAGTTGTGAAAAACCTTTCACAAATCGTCTGTAATAGTTTGATATCCCAAATAATCCTCGCAACTTTGTGATTGACATAGGGGTAAACCAATATAAGATCGCCTGGATATTTTCTTGATGCACCTTCACTCAACACCTATTATGTGCCCTAAATAAAGGATCTTTGTCGATCCAAATTCACACTTTTCCTCCTTGGAAAAAAGTGATTGTTCCTCCATAATGGTGAGAATATCATCCACATGCCCCAAATGTTCCCTCCTCGTATTATTGTAGATCATATGATCATCAAAGAACACCAATAGGAAGCTCCTCAATTGTTTTTTGAAGATATGGTTCATACATGACTGGAAGGTAGCTGGTACGTTAGTCAACCCAAAGGGCATGAACACAAACTCATAGTGACCATAGTGACATTGAGATGTTGTTTTCTGGATGTCCTCCTCTCTCACCCTGATCTGGTGGTATCATGATTGAAGATCAATCTTCAAAAAATATACTGCTCCATGTAGCTCGCCTATCAACTCGTCAATATTTGGTATCAGGTATTTGTTCTTAATAGTCTTCTTGTTTAGAGACTTGTATTCGATGCACATTCTCCACATGCCATCATTCTTCTTCACCAATACTACTAAAGAAGAAAATGGACTAGAGCTATGACGGATGTATCCCATCTCCAACAGCTCATGTATGGACTTTTATATCTCATCCTTGAATTTCTTTAGGTGCATGTATGGTGTATAAATCATATTCTTGGCCCATTCCTCTAACTCAATTGCATGTTTGAATCCTTGATCTGGTGGTGTTCCTGTTAGTAGTGGCCTGAATACCTTATCATGTTTACCTAGTAACTCATGTATGTCTACATGGTAATGCTGACAATCCTATGATAGCTTCTACATTTTGACCAAACACTCCCATGTGCATGCCACATCTCTGTGTCTAAAGAGATCCTCCATGCATCTTTTGGATACAACCTTGGGTGCTCATGATTAAATGCCCCTTGGGATAACCCGTTGACCCCTAATGTCTATGCATTCCATCCTCATTATTTGATAATTCATTTTGAAGTCTCCAAGGGAATATAGCCATTGTACTCCCAATACCACAAATTTGGTGTATGCTAGTTCTACCACATAAAATTTAGTGGTCAAGTTGTAGTTTCTCAATGTCGCATTAAACCCTCTAATCCTCTGGGTACATGTCATGTTGTACCCATCTTCCACTACTACTTCAAAACCCTCAAATTACTCTATGGGAATTTGTCTCCTAGTAACCAATGTTGTGTCTCTGAAATTATGGGTGGCCCTCCATCAACCAGTGTTGTAACTCTTTGTCCCTACATAATGCCCCTAATTCGGAAGGTATAGTACCTGGGGACTCCTGAAAATGTGGCTATGGTAGCCTTCTTGACCCCATCTTGTAATGGTGCATGTTCTGGAATTTCAAGGTGTGGTGCCTCGCCACTATTCTGACCCTCATCTGGACTGTGCGCATTCTCCTCCTCACCTTCATCTTCTTCATCAGATAGTACTTCAATATAATGGGCCTTTCCCTTCCCATACATCGGTGACCTAGTTCCCATGGATCCTTGCAACTAGAGCATATTTTATTTCTTCTAAGCTCTCTCCTAGTGTCTTCGTCCAACCTGTCTTTCCCTGTCCATGTCTGTTGGAGAAACTTTGTCTCTTTACCCTTATGAGGAATGAAGGTATTTACTGGGGCCTTTCTGACTATTGTTTCTTCCATATCCTGAGTTTTCTTGATGGCATCCTATAATGTGGGTGGCCTAAAATCCTTAAACCAACCCTTCAAGGGATTAGTTATCCCCTTTGCAAATAGAACCACTAACCTTTATTCTGAGATATCAGTTACCTTGACATCCAACCTATGAAACTCTATGATAAATTCCTCTAGTGTACCTGCCTCTCTCAACTGGGCCAACTCCCTGAAATGAATTTCAATATCCTTCCTTTTGAACCTGTCGATCACCCTCTGGGTGAATTATACATATTATGTAATGTTATCATGTCCAAGGGTGACCAACCCATGATGCCACCATTCATGAGTCTCCCCATCCAAATGTAAGGTGGAAATCTTGAATTCCTCAACCTCGGTCATTGGGTTGAGTTGGAGGTAAGTTTCCATCTTTTACACCCAAGTGCTAGCTAAACTCTTAATTGATCCATCGAAAGAGGGAATGGTTAACCTGCCCACCCTGCACATAAGATCATAGTTTTTTTGGTACTGCATTGCCATGTTTCATTCCCTTGGTTTGTTCCTATATTTAGCATTGTAATAGTATTGTAAATAAAATGATTCCTGGAAATGTTTTGGTGTGGCTAGGTATTCTTTGTAGCCCTTAAGGGGATCACTATCCTCGTTCTATTGTTTTGGAAATTTTATCTGCTTCTCCTTAAGAAATTGTGGTAATGATGGCCTTGGTATTTTACAGCTACCTTTCAGTGAGTTGCTCTATATTGTAATATGAGTGTTTTTATTATCCCTATAGGCCCTACTACTTTGTTGATTTTCCTATTCCTGATTCCCATTTTAGCCTCCTTGGATTTGAATGAGTTGTGTCAAGAGTTGTGTTTTTTGTTGTTGGCTAACAGTCATCTGTAGTTGTCTTGCAACTATAGATTCCAACAATTTTTGGACTTTGTCTTCAACCTTGTTTCACATGCTTCCTTCTAGTTATGATTCTGATGGGATTTATTCTAACTTCCTCTCTGGTGATTTGTTAGAGTTTTTTCCTCCACCCCCCTTCCTCCTCGACATTATAGGATATCAGAATAACCAACTTTGATACCATTTTAATATCCTTGACCCAAATTATTAATTCTTCCTATGTGAGAATTATATTAAACCCTTACAATATTTTTCTCAATGAGGAATATTATCAAACACATGTAAAGCACACATAAATAAAGAAGAATAATATGGCATCTTATTATGAATGGTAACAACAATACAAATATCTCTAGTGGCTGTAAAAACAGATGCAGAACAATACTATGAACATAAACTATTGGTTGTTAGGAAGCTACACAATATGCTACAAAACACATAAGGAAATATGGTATGATGCCAACATAGAAACCAAGGATCTCCAAGCCTCCCACTTCTTTTCTCCAATATACTTCAATATCTTCAGAAAATACCACAAGAAAAAGACTCCAAATGAACTCTCGTTTGTCTAGCTAGGGTGGGTATTACACCACCAAAACTAAACCTGCACTGGAAGGGTTTTTCCCAAAACCCTAACGAAAACGTTGGCCACAAGAGCACTCAATACATATCAAATCATAATTCCCAAAGAGGTAGGCTCCCATTCTATTTATTATTCTTCTATGATTCTTCTAGATCTTCCTTCTTGACCAAATCAAACCCTCACTTGATTAAAATATAATTATTTGTTTTATTTAATATCTCTTTAGGGTTTGATACTTTGACTCCCCTTTTTCTTTGTTGACTATAGCCTATGGGAGTCATGTAGGCTAATGAGTCATCAATTGGAGGGGGACATTACAATTTTATCTTTATAAAAAGATAGTAGTCCACTCATAAACCTTTGTATTTTCACCTTCTCATCCATAATAAACCCCAAATATCTCAGAAATCCTAATAAATTTTTTTCATATTATCCCATAGTCATGCTCCCCAACTGGATTTCAAATAACTCTTGCATCTTCTTGTCGTAATAGTACTCTGAAATATATTCTTGCTGAAAATATCTCTTGAGCTGCTTCCAAGTAATCTTACTCTCATCCACGTGCTCAATTTTCTTCAACTATTTCCACCACAAAGAAGCTTTTCCACACAAATGGTATGTGGCAACCAAGCTTCAACATCATCTCCCCTTTTTATTTCACCATCAAATGATGGTGGCTTAATCTTCCCAAGCTCTCCTTGCAAGTTGTCTGATTCATATATTCATCTTTGATGTCTAATAGGAGACACGTATGGACTTCTCCTTGACTCTTCATATGCATAAACATTTCTAGATAAGTGAGTAGGAGATTGATGTATATGAGTACTATTAGCACTTCCTGAGTGATTGGATCTTCTGTAATTATTTCTCCTTTCATGATGTATTCCTATTTCCTCATGTCTTGAGCTTGATGCATTCTTCACTTGTCTCTACAAATGATTTAGTCTTTGCATCATCTAATCATTTATCTTATTGTGCTCCAATTTTTCTCCCATTATATTCTCATTGTAATCTCTATAACTCTGCACTTCTATGTTGGTTGTGGAGCCTGATTATCTTCCTGATGCAGAGGTTCTTTGCTTTCAGCCGTGTATATACCCCATGAAGTATTTACACCCCAGAAGTATGTACACTCTTCCACGCGGGGGAG
>CBVK0102014394.1:0-12287 GCA_900067695.1 Picea abies
CCACAGCATGGCTGGGGGGACCATGAATTGTGTGTCCTGTAGTTTCTTTGACTTGCATATGAATTAGGAATATAATCATGCTCCACAACCAACAAAATAGTAATGCACCCATAGGTAAACTACAATAACAAGTTTCTGATTAAATATCTACATTTAAATCATACATTGGAATGTAAAGCACTAATGTATGCAAATCACAATTGACAATAAGTGATCACATATGATTGAAATTCCAATTTTCTCTATTGCTAAATAAAGAAAGTAATATTGATGTTTCAAATGATCACAAATCATAGGTCCATCATAGTTCCAAATCACAATCAAAGATGAATGATCATGAGACCCTTTTTTTTCAAAAGAAACCATAAACATCAACTAATTGACATTATACCATTATTTTTAATGTCGTTATCATGTCAATATAATGCTTATGGTGTAACATATACATCAGCCACATGTTGATTAATTGGTGTCAATACAACACTAGATTTAGAGGAGTTGATGTGGCACCTTCCATGTGAAAGATACCATATTAGCACTTGTTGATGTGGCACATTACAAATCAATGTGTACTAACATGATTCCTTTCACATCCTTCCACATGGTAAGTGCCATGTCAACATGTGTTTAGTAGTCTTGTGTGTAATGTCAATTAATCAACATCTAGATGTTGATGATGCACTGATTGAACATCAATTAATTGAATTTTAGTGAACATTAATGAAAACAATAGAGCATGGTTTTGTGTCATGTTAATTAATATGCCTAACACATTGAAATAAAGTTAGTTAATCAATGCTTAGGGTTAATAAATAAATAAAAAAAGAATGTGAATTATATCGATTAAGCAACATTTGCATGACATTAAGAACATCTAAAAATAAACACCACAGTTGCAACAATGTCTTGATGTCTTTTTGAATGATGTTTTGATGTGAGATCAACATTTGTAATGTCAATTTAACATTGGTATTTGTCCCCAAATATATTATTGTTTTTCTTAAAAGTATGCTCATAGAATATTTTAGGTTGCTCAAAGGTTCCTCATAGGTATCCAATTCATTGATGGACGACTCTGATGAGAGGGATGGCAGGTCACATCATGAGAGGCTCTTCTTCATTATTGGAATCTACAATAACTGGATTCCCTTTTTGAGTTGTTTCTACTCCCACCAACATCATTAGAACCATCTTTATGATGTTGATATTTTTGTATTTGAGTTAGACTTTGAGCCACTTGGGTATTCATCTAGTTTTACCGCTCTTGAGTTTTAATCATCCTTTCATTATTTATTTGATAACTTTGAAGTTCAACCTTTACATTCACATTCTCCATAGGGTCTTGAGTTTCCTATAAAAAAAACTATGTTCTTGAGATTCACAACAAAATATGTATTAGGAAGTGATAATATTACCACTTATGAGAATTCAAGTTCCAAGGATGATTTTAGGGGCCAAGTTTCGCTCATGGGCTAATTTTCCATGGCTTTTCCCAAAAAATGATTCACTATTCTAAAAATGATTCACCCATATTATATAGGATAAAATTATTTTACCTTAAAAATCACCAAAATTTTAAACAAACTATACAAAATCCTTATAAATTTGAATATTTTTACAAAAATATCTCCAAACATTTTATAGATGGCATATGAAGGATTAATAAGATTCGCCAAGGTTTCTACATTTTAAAATAAATTTTCATCCTTAAAATCATCCCTGAATTATTCAACAATGTTCACATTTATCAAAATTCTATCTCAATCATCGTCTATGCCTTCTGCAAAATGACAATTTATAATTTTTTGTAATTTTTTTTTTATATATTTACGTTAATAGTGTATTCTAATATTTTTGATAAAATAATTGGTCGTTGTCTAATTGTTCTATGTTTTGGAAACATGAATCGGTACAAAATCACGATTTTCTATTGTTTAAATTGCATTTTTGAATGACTAAAATTTATCACTGAAAAAAACAAAACTTAGATCATTTAAGTTTTGTTGATCTGGTTGATTACTGAAGAAAAAAAAATGGTTGATCTGATAGAAACAATACTCATCCAATATCCAAGTAAATCTAACACAACCATGTAATAGGTTCATACATATGTATCACTGAACTCATGTGATATAAGAACCTCTTACATTAACCATACATCAAACCCTCATTGTTATGCAAATCCAACCTATACTATGTCTCAACCATAAACTCTCAAACATGTACCACTCAATCATATACCAAAAATAGTTCACAAATGCTTCTCATAATGCACTACAAGATATGTCAATAAATAAAACTAAGTGCACCAACAATGTACTTCACCAGATCTGCCTCAACAAGAACCATACAAATAATAACATCTTTATACTAATACCCAAGCTCACAAAACCACACCTCAATCATGTACTAGAAAATGCCTCAAATATATCTCAACACAGTGTGCCAATGTTAAACAAAAATTATACTAGCACTATACCTATGTAGATCTGCATTATGCAGCATATATTATACAACCAATGATATTCCAAAGGCATATACCAACCCTCATATGACCGTACCTCAAGCTATCAAAAATATCCAATCATGTAACATGCCTTTTTTTATCCTATAGCTTGATATTATGTAACTGAACAATGTCACACCTTACTATAGCCACTTCTCAGCTCTGCAACTTGTCACTAATGATAGAACATATCTTGTTTTTCAGTTTTGGCAACAGATCTGCGTTCTGTCTTTAGTAAACCTGTGGGTATCCACGTTTTGTCCCAATGTGGCCCACAAATGTCCTCATCCTTATAGTACTACAAATTGTGAATATCTTCAGTAAAACCCTAGTTCAGTACCCACAGTCTTGACGCTTCGAGCCTGCAACTTTGTCGCTGCTCCAGACTCATTGTTATAGATTTGTCAATGATACCTACCCATAACATTTCACAAAATAGATATTCAATGTGCTCAAATTAGGTGCTAATGGGAGACCCTTTCTCTGCTATTTATATTCTCTAAGTAGCTTCCTTTAGGGGTTATCTTCTAATTGTTTTACCCAATTTCCTTCTTTTAGGGCTAACCCACTTTTAACTACTTTTCCCACTTACAACCACTTTACCATAAATAACAAACTCACAACTTCTTGTTGCAACTAATTTGTTTTTAATTATTTTCTTATTTGCAACAACTTTACCTATGATTAACTCCTAGTCACAACCACTTTGACTAGTAAACTTCTTCTAGGAGCTTCTAGAATAATTGACTTATTTGACCTTCTAGGGGATTCTAGATAACTCATGAGGGTTCTCCAACTTCACTAAGTCATATCTCCTCAACCGTGAGGAACTATGTGACGTGCCACATATCACTGGAAATGACATGACATGTACTATCCATCTATGAGAGTCTTTCCTGCAAATTCATTGATCTTCATTACATTATTTTTCAATAAAAAATGGGCTACTTATCCATACCTCTGGGCTACCAGAATATGCTACCAAACTTGCTTCAAGGGTTGAAATCAATGACAACCAACCCAATTAATCAACAAAATCAATGTTTTCATAGTTTTCCATCCTTGTTCTACATCCTTGAGCACCTTGAATTCTTTGGTTTTCTAAGTGAATTTACCATAACTAATATATATTATTATTCCATCAACCTCCCTAGAGGCCCCCATTAGTGGATATCCTAGGCTCTAATACCACTATGTAACATCGCATATGGCATTTCCTTCTCAAATATAATTTTTTTCTTTTTAAACACCATGTACAACAAGAAATCCATGACTAGAGTCATTAAAGCATATGCATGAAGCCAAAAAATACACAATATAAGGAACATGCACTGGATCCATAGAGAACATGCTACTACATCATAATCTAGGTAAACATTAATGCACAATTAAATAATTAAATACAAAATACATGTAATTTGTAGCTCGTGGAAGTCCAAGGCTAAGCCAGAAGTCTCAAACAAGATGCCATGAACTAGTCTTCAACAAGATCCTATGAACCGGTCTTCAATAAAATCAATAGGGAATCACACCAAGGCTTGATTACCCATACAACCAATGCAACCACCTTCACAAGTTCTCCCCTGCAAGAAAGTATTAATCTCAATGAGGTAAGGGAATCACAAACTCATAGTTCTCTCAAGAATCCAACCCAAACTACTCAATAATAAATCAAACAAGCTTACAACAATTCAACCTAGGTGTGGTGGAGAGGCTCTTGGACTTGTATCACCTACAAATATCATGGGATTATTGTGTGTAGGGTTCTTACTACTACCTTTAGTCAGTGATCACAACCACAGTAACAAATGCACCTTCCTACAAGAAAGGATATAACTACCACCTTTAGCTGGCGATCACAATCACAACAACATTGGTGTTCTATTGTGTAAGGATCTCACTACCACCATTAGTTTGTGATCATAACCACAATAGTAGTGGCTTCCTACAATTTGGGCCCAAAGGAAAATAGTACAAGGAACTAGGCATACTGAGATTTAATACCTCCTCATACTATAGGTACACTCTTAGCCCCTTAACCCACATAGACTTCGCTTAGTTTTTCCCAACTTACCAATACCATAACACAAGTACATCAACAACACAAAATTCCTAGAAACCAATTCCCCATGAGCCATCCCCTAAACAATAGGCAAGGATTTGATTTAATAATCATAAATCAAGTAACACCCTCCCAAAATTTATCTCTTAGTTTCCCCCTACTCATCCAAGGGACAATTTGGGCTTGTGGGTGAACTTACAAGTCTCCAAAACAAAGTAACAATGAAATACAACCCTTTCCCCTTCTACTCATTTACCTAAGTTAACTTTGGAGGTCATTTTCATAATTATTTTCCTATATCCCAATATTCCTACGAGCTAGGATATCATAGCCATCTTCATTGAGTCAAGAGCCCTTCCCTTGAGTGCATTCCCCCATTATCCACCAAGGTATCAACCTATAACAGGTTAGTCCATCCAAGATACTCATGTATATGCAACATTGTCAGCATAATCAATCCCACCATAATATGAAATATATCAATTACAATGAATCATGTACATGTATACATCATAACAAGGCATCCAACATATGCATACATCATAAATCATAATATGAACCATATCAATGGGAAGGTATCCAATGCATTTGTTCATCATCAATCATATCATCATTAGGATAGATCATGCTAATCATCATCCAATAATTACCAATGTTACATAGCCATTAATATTATCATTAATTAAGCAATATAAATACTCATCACAATCTAGACAATCACAAAGGCACCTAGGTCCATCATACTCAATACTTAGTAGAAGCAAGTGTAAGGGGGAATGTGAGTTCAAATCTCCATCTCCTATTAGCCGGACTAAAGCATCAACACATCATAACACCTTTATCATATACACATCATGCCAAATAAGGATTACTCATATTTATCCTTCAAGGGTATAATCTTCAAGTCATGCATGAGTCTCCTCGAGACAGGGATAATCCCGAAAAGAGGAGTCCAATTATCGATATAAAACACACAAACTATAGCCAAATGGTATCCCACACATAATATAGAACTAAAAGGATCACATCACATGTTACCAATAATACAATTCATCGACAACCAATCCCCAATGAGAGATTAACCATTATCCATGGAATATGATACTTGTAACCATTAGCTAGTAATACTCAATGAAGAGGCAATCATCTAGATGAATGATTCATAGCAATACAATACATCAAGGAGTCTATCACATACAACCATAATTGTACCTTTACATAGTAATTGAAATGAAACAAGGGGTGTTACAACCAAAACATTTGTCACCCAAGTCTAGGTTCCTCCAACCTAATCCGCTTATCAATTTCAACTCCACCAAAATGTCATAGTTTTACTCAGAAAGGGAAAGATAATGGAGATTGAAATTTTACACAAGACTAGAGAGGGATTGTAGAACCAAGGGGTTCTGATCATGAAGAGACTATGGAAACCTATGATAGAAAATCTCTAGAGAATTTTATAACATGTAAGCATAATAACTAGTCTTGGAGCTTTCCTCTAACATTTAACTCTTATTTATGTGATTTTGAAGTAGTTCTGGTCATTGAGGCTCAAGATTTGAGGCTTACAAGTGTAATGTCTTCATGATCTCAAATAGGACCATGCATTTTACATAACTTTAATTTTTTTGCGACATTTTTTAGGTGCTTCTGAGTTGCTAAAAGACAACTTGCAAGCTACTAGCAAGTTGTTATAAGGAAACTAGCAAGCACCTAGGAATAGGCTCAAAAAATTAATGAAAGGAGTGGCAAGTCTTAGAGAAAACATAGTGAAACAACCAAGATAAATGTAATTGGTTAAGGGTGACAAAACATAATTGAGAGAGAGAGAGAGAGAGAGAGAAAGATTTCCTAGATTTTAAACTATGAAGTAAATAAGTAACAAGTTTATGTTTATTTACTCTTTATTATTATTGTAATTTATCTTTTTGTGTGTTTACTATGTTAACATAAAATCTAAGGAAGGTCATTAATGTGGTTTGGAAGTTAATTGTGCTCAACAACATAGGTATTCCAACAGAGAACGAACACCTTCAGTAACCACTCACACAACCAGATCAAAGATCACAACTCTGATGTTTTGACGTGGTAAAACCCCTATAGGGAATCATCCACAGCCCCAACCAACACGACCACTTGGAGAAGTTTATGAATGCAAAAGAAATAAATTACAAACAGATTTTACAATAGGGTTTCTCACAATAGATCATCGTCAAATGAACCTCCATGGTCTTTAAATAGAGATCATGGACCAATCGGGTGTTAAGCCACAAATAAATTGTTGTTAAGATCGAGGAGAATATGAACCATCAGATCAATCTATGTCGGGAACATATCATGATCATCGTATTTCCTAACTACAAATTCATACTAATGCATACTAAAGAAACACACTTTTACGTAATGACACATTAGACCAAGTATATCTTAACTAACTCCTAAGTTTATAAATATCCTAACATCCCCCCTTAAGAACAACTTGGGATAGGATTGAAGGATTTACAATAGTGACACAATAGGAAGAGGAAAGAGGAATTAGAGCCTATCCCTCATTGATGACAACTTCCTGAACTCCTAACATAGATCGAAGTTTGGAAAAATTCGCTTATGTAAGAGACTTCGACAACTTTATATTTTGTAGGGAAAAAGAGAACTTCAATAAATTGATCATGAATGAGCTTTATGATGAAGTTCATGTGTAACTCGATGTGTTTGTTGTGCTAATGTTGAACTAGGCCTTTGGCGATCTCGATGGCACTTTGATTGTCACACCAAAGGCTGGTCAGATGTTCTTGTTGGAATCCAAAATTTGAAAGGATCTGTTGAGGCCACAAAGCTTCATGACTTACATTTACCGCTGCTCGGTACTCTGCTTCTGCTCAAGAAAGTGTAATATCATATAGTTTCTTATAGGCCCAAGTGACAGGTCCTGAACCAAGGATGAAAACATAATCTGTAGTAGACTTCTGATCATCAGGGTTGTCGGCCCAATCTAAATTAGTGAAACCAACCAACAAAGGAGTCCCCCTTGAACTATAACATATCCCAAACTGAATCATACCATAGACATAGCGAAGTATCCTTTTAGTTGCTTTCCAATTGCTTTCATGGGGTGTTTTCATATACCGAGCAATAAGACCAACAACAAAGGAAATATGAGGACGGGTATGAGTCAAGTATAAGAGGCTACCAACTAATTGACAGTACAAGGTTGCATCCACTTCAGGAGAAGTATAGGTGGAAACAAGCTTGACTTCAGATTGGAAGGGAGAAGGGGATGATTTACAATATTCCATGGGAAAGCGACGAAGAAGGTCATAAGCATACTTAATATGGGAAAGAAAAATTCCTTCATTGGTTTGCAAAACTTGGAGGCCAAGGAAATAATGAAAAAATCCTAGGTCTGTCATTTCAAATTTCTTCTTAAGGTTGTTTTCACATGGTTTAAAAGTTTTGAGTCACTACCAGTAAGGATAAGGTCATCAACATAAATGACAAGGATTATGAGATGGTTTCCTACTTTCTTGGTATAGACATTAGGATCAAAATGGCATCTAGAGAAGCCATTGTCAATAAGAAAGCTATCCATTTTTGCATACCAAGATCAGGGAGCTTGCTTAATACCATAAAGAGATTTCTTAAGGTGATAAACAAGGCTAGAGTTATTCTAGACATAGCCAGGAGGTTGTTCCATGTAGATTTCTTGTTGCAAATATACATGAAAAAAGGCAGATTTAACATCCATCCTATGGACCTCCCATTCATGTAAGGCAGCAAGGGAAAGAACACGGAGGATGGAATTCACTTTGGCTATAGGGGAAAAGGTTTCATTATAGTCAATTCCTTCAACATGGGAAAATCCTTTGGAAGCTAATCGAGCCTTATGTCTTTCAACACTTCCATTTGATGCATACTTAGTTCTGTAGACCCATTTACATATGACAATTTGTCTTCCTTTTAGAAGAGGTACAAGATCCCAAGTATCATTTTCCATTAAAGAACGATACTCTTCATTCATTATTGTATCCAAATCTGGATGACTTGAAGCTTCTCCAAGTGTCTTTGGATCATGAGTCTCTGAAACTTGAGCCAAAAGAGAAGAGGATCACTGGAATTGTGAATGTGTCTGACGTTGATCTAAAGGATCATCGACAAGATCACCAACTGCTTCTCGTGTTGAACGGACCCATCTAGGAATCGATGGAGATGGTTTTGGTTCAGGTTCAAAGGATTCATATGGAGGAAGGTGAGCAGGCAGAGGTGGATTTTCATCCTCATTGTCATCATTTGAAGAAGAAACCAGAATAGGAATAGAAGAAGGCACAAATGCCGAAGATGACTCGCAGGCTGAAGAAGGCACAATCATCGAATTAGGCTCGTAGGCCAAGAGATTTTCATCAAATTTAACATCTCTTCTAATAATAATTTCATTACAATGTGGTTGAAGAAGTCTATAACCTTTGAAATCTTCAGGATAACCAATAAATATACACTTCTCACTTTTAGGTTGCAATGCTTTCCTTTTCTCATCAATAATGTGAGCCCATGCTATACTACCAAATACATAGAAATGACTTACATTTGGTTTAATTTTAGTTCAAGATTCTTCCAGTGCTATATTTTTAAGAGCCTTTGTGGGAGTGTGATTTACTATGTAATTTACACAATTGATGGCTTCCACCCAATACTTTAGACTTATTCCCTTAAATTGAATCATACAATTAGCCATTTCTTTTAATGTGTGGTTCTTTCTCTCGGCAACACCATTTTGTTCTGGTGTGTATGGAAAAATGTGTTTCATTTGGATGCCCTATGTAGTGCAATAACTTGTAAAATTATTGTTCACACAGTTGCCTCCATTATCTATTCTCAACCTTTGAATTTGATGTCCATATTGTTTTTCTACAAGGGCCTTATAGGCCAAAAACTTGTCAAAAACTTCGATCTTAAGTTTTAAGAATTAAACACAAGTATGTCTGGAAAAGTCATCAATGAAAGTTAAGAAATACTTGCAACCAGAAAAAAGAAGGAGAAGAAAGTGGACCACATAAGTCACTGTGAACAAAATGCAGAGGGCTCAAGGCATGCCAAGAGGCATGTTTGTCAAAACTATCATGATGATGTTTGTCGAGAACACAACCGACACAAACACCATCTCTACATGAAACAAGAGGAAGACCAATCACCATTTATTGATTACATAGTTGCTACAATGAGCGATAGTTTAGATGAACAAACCTCTCATGCCAAATTTTTCTCAAGTCATCGCTATGAGCAACAAAAAATGATGCAAAAGATGATGACCCAAAGTTGTCAAACTTGTACAACCTGGTAATATCATCAACAATTTTAGTTGCAAGAACATGCTTAGGATATTTTAGATCCTTGATTACAACTTGGCGAGGGGAAAACTCTACGATTTTACCTTCACCTGAATGAATTATTTGATATACTGATAGAAGGTTACAAGAAATACTTGGAACACATAATAGATCATTGAAATGAACATTATGTACTTGAACTATTCCAAATCCTACAACACTAAGAGATCTATCATCACCAACAAATATTTTCTTGGTGTTACATTCATTTAGAGTAGAAAACATGTTTTTATCCTTAGCCATATGACAAGATGCTCCAGAATCAATAAGCCACTCATCAAAAGAAGAACTAGAAGTTGCATTGAAGGAGAAACCAGAAGCAGAAAGTTCATGTCCATGAGAAGCAGAAGTAGAATCAATACTGATGTTGTGCTTCTCCATCGCTGCTTCTAAAGATGCCATATTATTGAAACATTTGGACTCATCATGACCATATTTATCACAAAATTTGAAATGTCTGTCAATCTTCTTATTTTTAGATTTTTCTCATTTGTCACCATTAGGAGCTGCAGTTGTCTGAGTGGGTTTGTGATCCAGGGGATCAAATTTTTCTCAAAAATTCAAAGTGCTCAGAATTGCTTCAAATCGAATCGGAGTGTATCCCTCGTCATTACGAACCCAACGCAACTTGTTTGGGTTCAAACGAACATCGGGAGCGAGAGATATCGCGTTCTATTCAAAATGACAAACAGGCAAAAAAAGGGATGTTGATTGTGCAGTTCGTACAGTCTGTACGGATGATGACGTGGCAGTTCGTATGACACATGGCAGGGCTGAGTGGCAGACAGTTGGTAGATGTGGATGAATGATATTGTGACATGTGGCAGTATTTGGTTGGTTGTACGGTGCCACGTGGCCCAGTCATGGGCTGCCACGTGGCACCCTGTTATTGGTTGCTTGTATAAAACTTATTTGGAGTCCACCATATTTGACCCTGTGACCTCCACCCACATGTATAGCCTTTGAAAATTCTGTGCTGCCAACATGCCCCACCATATTCCTTGTTATATATATGGGTTGATATATATTTAAGTTTGAATTGTGTACCGTTGGCGCGGGGGTCCAGGCTGGGGCTTAGCCCCAGCCCCCGGTTGTGTATACCATATCATATGACCCATGGTCACACTATTGGTGTGCGTGATTTGGTTTTGTATTTGGTTTACACGGTTATAACCAATGCCCGCCACCTGTCCCTTTTCTATTAGCCTTTGGGATGGAGCCCCGTTTGCATTTGCATGTGGTCACATGGGCCACATGACCTCGACCTTGGCGGTTAGGGGCTAGGTGCACCCATAACCGTCCTACGGTTCACACCATTTGTGCGGTTGCATCCGGTGCTGAGTTTGAGCACTTAAATGCGCGTGGGGGCTAGGTTGAGCCAACAAGGGTGCAATTTGTCGATCCAGAGATAGCAAGTTTGAAGGGGAACTTCCAGGAAGCCTATCTTCTTCAATTTTTGGCCAAACGAGGTGCCGAAAAATCCCAGCTAGGGGTTTTTGGACGTTTTGGAGCCATTGGAGCCATCTATTTGGCATTTTGAGCATTTTAAAGCACATTTTTGAGCGCTTTGAGCAAATAATACAAAAGATCCATTGGAAGCTGGACCAGGAGATGTAGCCCAAGAGAGGGGTGAACTCCTTTATCATTTGTTGTGTTATGTGTTTTATGTTCACTGTTTATTGTTGTTGTTTATATGCATCTTGAATGAGTAATTTCTATAAAAGTTGTGTTGCAAATTTGATCCATTTTCATTTTAACACATAAAGTTAAACTTGCAAATATTTTCAAGAATTCAAGTCTTCTTCATTTTTAGATCAAGTTGTATCAGAGCATAGGTTTTTGAACACTTGATTATTTGCAAGTGTTTTGTTTTCTGATGCTCACAAGGTTGAAACTCACAAGAGGAGAAGGTCAACTTGTAGAGCCAAGTTCTCATCCTTCAAGGAGGAAGCTTATATCATCACCGCAAGTTTCAAGGATGCATTCACCAAGTATGGTTCATGAGGAGAGTCATGAACATATTCCTACATAAGATGAAGATCTCAGAAAAGTTGTCACGGAAATGAGAGAAATGATGAAAATCTTGATGGAAAGGAATATAGGATTGCAAGGTGAAGGCTCCAACCCTTCAAAGCACAAGGGAGACAGTGGTGATGAAACTCCAAATGGAAATGGAGGGAATAGTGCTTCTCCACCACCCTCACCTCCATCTTCTTCTTCTTCTACCAATTCAAGACCTCTTCTGAATTCTCCAAAAGGACATGGTAAAACTCCTTCACAAATTCCTGTGTTAAAGCTTGATATTAAATTCGAATTGCCAATGTACAATGGAGAAGTA
>CBVK0102014403.1:177-11080 GCA_900067695.1 Picea abies
CAAGCAGGCCAAGTGTTGTAACCATGCTCTGATACCAATTTGTAACACACCCGAATCCTAAATACCCTTTCTAGGGATGGGGTATCAAAATTTTTATTACTCTAATCTTCTCAAACCATCTCTTTGAGGTATTCATCCTCTTATACTTGCCCGTAGCTTTCTAACGACTGTTATCAGGCTCTAATCCGACCTCTGGTTTGCAAGATATGGTCTCCCGAAGTTGTCTGGGAGTTATTAGTTGGGGCCACATGGCAGTCGGTGTTCGACGTTCGAAATTCGGTGTTGAACGCCGCTTTTTCTTACTGCACGCATTCTCTCTGAAGTCCCAAATTCCCAAAGTCCCGAAGTACTAGAATCTCTCCACGTGGCTTCGGCCACATGGCAGTCAGCGTTGAACACCCATTTTTCTCACTGCACACATACTCTTCGAAGTCCTAGATCCCTCCACATGGATCTGAATGTTATCACTCGGTATTTTTCTTGGGATGTATCAAGGAAACCCTGAGGTAACCATTTCAACCACTTTGGACTATATTATGACCTTATACAATCAAAGAGGGCTCTCTCAATAGCCAAAAGACTTTCTCACTCAAAATATATTCAACAATAACACTCAGAAGTCAGATTTCTGATAAGAACATGTTTGTTTTTATAAAGGTTGGTGGTTTGACAAGCAAAGAGAAGTATCCTTGGGAAATGGAGTAAAAAATTGAATCTTAATGACTTGTAGATAATAACTAGAAAATTCTTGTCTATCAACCTTGAGGCAAGGTAAGAATTAGGTTCAGTAAATAAGATAATCGGATGACAACTTGAACAATAGAAAAATCCTACTACAATAAGATCACCTATCTATGGATGAATTCTTATTACAGCTTTAGAACAAAATATAAAGGGGAACTACTTGAACAAAGCACCATAACTAGATGAATTTTGAACCAATAATTCACAGACACATAATAGGTATACACTTAATGAAAAAGGAGCATCAGAGATGAATTCCCTTAACAAAATGCAAAGCATACCAGCAGACAGTACAATCTTGAATATGTAAGACAGGAACACATAGTGAACCAAAATGCTATAATGAATCTCAAAGGAAGACAAAAGTAGCTTATGTATTAATCTTGCAAAAAAGATAAACAAGCTCCAATACAATACAAAAGTCTCCTTCTAAAAAGGGTCAAACCCCCTTCACTAATCAAAGATTTACAATATATATGAAATTATATCTACGAGTTGTTGCTAACTTCTAGGAACAAAAAGCTAAACTTGAGGAACTGAAACTAACTGATATTCTAAAATAAAGCAAATATGGAATGGTTACAAAATTTCTCGAGTTGTTGATCTAAAGTTGGAGTCAATCTCTTTCCATCTGTCAACTGTTGTGATAGTGCTGAACATACTCCACCGAATGTGCAACTGCTGCCTTCATTTGTGGAACCAACCTTCTAAAAATAGGATGAAGATAACTTGATTGAGTGAGCTCAACTCATAAGAAAATAGGATCTCGTTGAGGTTTATCTCCTTGCTTCCACCTGTAACATCAGTTGTTCACTATATTTCTGGGTTTGTATGCTACAAAACTAACACCTTTTGAAAGCTTATTAGTAATACATGTCCAAAGAATCAGAATAAAAAATGTACATATCATCAATGTAGCTACTAGATTTCAAAGATGTCCCTGTTGAGCATGACGTTTTCATTGGCCAGAACAATTGGGAGATTTGTTCCAGCTAGCAATACAACCCATTCGCGTTCAGATGCAACCTCGGATGCCAAGCCAGTAAGCTTCTTGATCTTGGTCAGTGGACATGAAAACCACCTTCATAGCATGCAACCCTCTCTCATTATCGATCACAGGCTCCAACCCCTTTGACCACGTCCACGAGCTGGATGACACACGTAGAAATCATACCGGTGGCTCCTTCATTTACAAATGGCTTTGTTGTATTCCACAAAACCATGGTTTTGTCACCGGCCTGCCCTTCAAAAATTAACCATCGAGCACTTTATCTGGGTGAAATAGAATAACGACCGTCTATATCCATCACTTGCTGACATATGGATACTCCCTGAAATCTTGCTGACATATGGATATGTGTTCGAGCTACAACAATGAGTGAAGAGAACCAGGTCATAAAAATCATTTTTTTTTTATCTAGTGGGACATATCCCACATTGCTTGGGAAACAATCCTTTATGGTTTGTATATATACGATGGCTCTCCACTTATGTTCTTACGTAGAACACTAAGAATGACACCCTGGGCTCCTCCCTTATGATTTGGTGCTTATTATTGATTTTGCATATGTTGTTGTCGATGCTGTATACTCCAATACTTGTGTTGAGATTTATGTCTTGGCCCCTCGTATACTTGGAGTTTGGCCTCTGGGTCAATAATTTTTATAAAAATTATTTATTGAAACTCTACATAAAAGGCCAAGAGCCTAAATTTTGTAAAAATTAATTATTGAAACTCTACATAAAAGGTCACGAGCCTAAATTTTGTTATAAACAAAGGTCAAATTTGGTTGAACACCAAAATCAAGTGCAGTGAGCCAAAAGACCCAATATCCTTTCAAAGCCACATCTTTCCTTTGCCAAAATTATAAAATTTTGCATGTGATAACATTGGCTCCAACGGGGGATGGCGTCCAGGCTCCAAAGATCTCGTAGACTGTAACAACCCTAGTTAAATAGTTGCATAGGGATTATTAATTATAATTAATTAGATAATTAATTGTCCTAAAATAGTTTTAGTAAACAATGATTAGTATTAATAATATTAATTAATTGTTTATAACTGTTGATTGATTACTTAATCAATTAATTGATTACTTAACACATTCAATGATTTTGGTAAAGCATTAAGGGGCTTAATAACTTTAATTTAATCATTATGAAACTTTACGTATGACAGGTTAAGGATAAGATAATAAAGGAGGGGATAAGGTAATAATGGGGAGGATAAGGTAATTAATGGAGGATAGGGAGTCGGTGAATGAGGGGGGAGATATGATGGGAAAGAGTCCTATGGGAGGGCATTATGAAATATTAGGGGGGAGGAGCATTATCAAGGCAAAGATCTGTATTTCTGTGAAAGATTGGGGGATATCTTTATGGTTTTGAGAAGTTTGGTTTTGGGGTTTTGGTGAACTATTGCAGGGGGCACCGAGTTGCTAGGAGTTTTGGGCACGGGGGCCGGGATTCCTTATGGTATCCTGGATTTAGGGAGCCGAACAGGCTGCTCCTAGCTGGCTAGGTGGTTAGTTGGTTTGGGCAGGGTTTGGTCAAAGCAGTAGGCTGAGCAAGGCAGCAGGGAGGACAACCAAATAAGCGAGAGTTTAGCATTAGGAAGAGGTATTTTATTTATGGATTTGCTGAGTTATGTGATGATTATGTAATTTATTTTCATGATGTGGATAATTTTAATTTCTACCAAATATGATATGCTTATATGATGATTAATGAATTATTTATGCATTGAAAGAAATTCTATGTTTAATATTATGAAATTTTTAAGGCTTAATTAAGTCCAGGTCCTTACACATGGTATCAAAGCCCTAGTTCAAAATCTAGAGCAAAGGGCCTACCTACCCACCCAGAAATTTAAACAAACCCCACCCATAAATTTAAACAACCTTGAAACCCTTTAATTAGATATAAATCTGAGCTCCAAGCTCCAGCTCCACCTAACCTGCAAGAAGTTCCCAAAAATAAATATCAGACACATGAAACAAAATGCACCTGTTCTATTAATTTTTCCCCTTTGAAAAACCTGCTAACAATAGAAAATTTAAACTTTGAGAATAATTATGGCAATTCCACTGTTCAATAGGTACAATGGCTACCAGACAAATATTTGAAATTATTCTTCTTATATGTTGTCCTATAAAGGAAGTAGAAGAAAGCACTACTTAAAAGTTTTGAGCCATAAAGTTCCAATAAACATAGATGCAAAACAATTGTCAATTTCAGTAAAAGGAAACATTGACAAGGAAAGATGCATTGATGACATGGTGCAACTCCTTACCTATAAGGAAATCTAAAAAGACATGCCGCGGGCTTGGAAAATAGAACATTGCAAGACAAAGTTCCTGATTTGAATATTGCATTTCTGAGAACTATATAGACCGGGCAAATTGACTCGTAAGTAATCCTTATGTACAACTTTAATAAATAAGACAAGCCTAATTCTCTTGACACTGGGAGAGTAGAATACATGGACTGATAAAAAATATATACACATATTAAAGTAAAAATAAGTTTAATAAAAAAATTAAAAATCATACAAGTCACATATGTCCCAATGTGTCAAACATAGCAACATAGGGCACACATGCCTTAAATAGGGTGTGTCACTGTGTCATATTCCCTAGCTTTAAGCTGGGACAACATGCAACATATCTGCTCTATACATTATAAAAAATCAATATGGGCACTGACAAACACTGGGAGATAAATCCCAGAAATCCACATCCACAAGAAGCAAAGGATCAAACGGTTATCAGTCTAGTGTCTTTTGCTCACGAACTAGGAATGAAAGCATTATAGATCTCCAGAGACTCACAATTGGTATATAATTAGCTTTCAAATAGAGATCAGTTAAGGAATCTTACACTTAAAAATCTTTGATTACCAAAGCTATGAGGAATCCGAGGCAATTTGAAGAATAAGCCTCCCAACACACCTTCAGAGAGAACAACACCTAAAATCACATAACCGATAAAGAAAATTAAAGAGAAATAAAACATATTAGAGAACCGAAGAAGCTTAAGTTGAAATTTACAGTGACCGTAGATAGGGGGAAATAGATACACAGAATGAATCTTGAAGATGGAAGCGAAAAAGTGAAAAGAAAATAACAAGGAGAAGTACATGTATGTGGAGTTTCCCGAGAGGAGAAAGCCATTGGCCAGAATGGCCACAAAAGATTTCGTTGTAGCACCCAAGCCATTGCATTAGTAGACATGTTAAAGTCCTTGATATTGGTAAAAGAGCGCATAATAGAAGAACCAACCAAAGCTAATGCTCAGACAACCAAGGGTTGTTTCTTCAACTCTCTTTGGATCAGAAACTCGAGTCCATATAATACTTCATCACTGCATTAGCTTCAACCTACTCCACGCAACATAAAGAAAGATCATGGAAAATTTAAACAAAGAGAAAGCATACAAAAGAAAAGACACAAATTTAATTTTAACTGATGGGAAACCACAAAGAACAAAGTTAGGGCTCTATAAGGAGAGCATGACAATGGAATTTACCTGCACCATCTACGTAGGCACATAAGCTAACACCCCCTCTATCTACAGGTCTGAACCAAAACCACATGACCTGCTTGTGCAGGACGATACGATAAACCTCTACACTTTGATCCATTTTGCAGGCAAAATTAGGGTTTGGCCATATCTTTTATTTATGGCCAAACATAGGTGAAAAAAAAAAAAAAAACTTGACGACCCAGTCTCCAACTCAAGCATTCAAGCCAAATATTAATCCATTCACCTAAATACTAAGTCCATTAACTACTAGCCACAAAGAACATTCAACACACGACACCAAATCAAAGTCAGCGCCCAAGTCACCAAGGGAGCGCAGAAGGGATGTTACTTTTACACTACAGGGCTGGAGTGTTGTACAACAACAGACTTTGATTATCACAAGGAAATACGCACCAAGCACAAGTCACGGGAGGGAACCAAAGCTCACGCAGTATGCGTCCACCTGCACAACACGACCTACAACCTGCAACCTGCAAGCCACACAACACAATTCAACACAACACACAATCATAACGCATCAAGCACCAAGCACAAATGCGTATCCTTGGGCATCAAGTGCCAAGCACCCGAGATTTACATGCTACACAACACAAAGCCAATGCACCTACACCAGCACACAACACATCACAATCCAATGAAAATACCAGCGCGAAACCATCGAAGGGACGAGCCCAAAAAGGATGTATTTCAAAAAAAACTATTACAAGCCAGCGCCTGCAAAGCAGCAAGTCAAGGATCAGTTTGCTAGAGACACGAGAGCATTGAAAATACACCAGCACTAGCACCAAGAGCAGAGGGAGAGAGCATAGTGCAGAGGCAGCAGTGAGGGAGTGTTAGGGTTGAGGAGTTTAGGGTTTGTTAGGAGGCGTGTAGGGTTTTAGGGTTAGGGGATAAGAATGGAGGAGAGGGGGCACGTGGGCCTCATGCGAGGACCCACTGCCCGACTCTAGATTTATTATTATTATTATTATTTATTTTTATTCATTTATTATTTTAATTTTTCTTTATTTTTTTTATTTTAATTGTAATGTAATTATTTTATTCTATTTTATTATTATTATTATTTTAGTTTATTGTTATTTTATTATTTTAAAAAAGAAGAAGATATTTTATTAAAGATATTGTTATTATCCTTAATTAAGGTTTAAATTATTAATGTTTAATTTAGGTTAAATATTAATTATTTAATAACAATAATATTTAAATCTAAATATATATACAAGTGATAACTAATCAACTAATTAATGTGAATAATTTAGAAGATTAATTAATTTAATTGGTTAATTAAATTAGGTATTAACTAAGTGATTAGTTAGGTACTTAAGTAGGATACCAATGATAATATTGAAATTTCTGAATTAACTAAATGCATTGATTAAGGCGACTGAAACTTAGGCTTTCTTGATTAAATTTAGTCTAGATTATTAGTTTTTAGTAATTAATCAACATTGGGTTGGAAGTCACCTTAATTAGTTGTAAACACAAAGTATACAGACTTAGACCAAGATAAGCGGGAGGAGGCTTCATGCGCGCTAGGAGGGTAAGCTAGAGGAACTGGAAAGAATGGCACAAAGCTAGCGTAGTTATGAGGCGAGGGAGTCAATAGTTTTCTTAGGTGAAGAAATCAAGCTTAGACGCTTTAGCCCTAACCTAGCCACCTCCCCTAAAGAGAGTAACGTCTATTTACAGACAAGTAAAAAGAAACTTATGCCTAACCCTGTTTTCTAGTTTAAGTTGCGCAAATATGAAACGTCCTTGAACTCACCCTGACAACTTTGGTTGACACAAGTTAAATCATACAGGATGGTTTGGACTCGAGGGAATTTAGGCAGAGGAGCATTGTTGGAGGCACCACTAACACCACCAGTGCCACCGCCACCATCGCTGGAACTAACTCTCATACTGCGCTCTTTGGAGGCTATAAATGAGACTTTAAAGGGGCGACAACCAGCAGGGTTCGAAGTGGAACCCCCACCATCTGGAATGGGTAATCCAGAAGCGTCGAGGGATTCAGGGGGAGGACCTCCACCCGAAGACATCACTAGAGAACTGCAGAAGATTAAACTTCTGGAGTTTGCCGGGGGTCGCACTAGTGAATGTGCGGAAGCATGGTTGGAAGGCATGACAAGGTGTTTTGACTTAAGGGACTATGCGTTCACCTCAAAGGCGAAGATAGCGATTTTTTAGTTAAGAGACAACGCCTTGAACTGGTGGGGCAACCTGGAAAGAAAACTGCATCTTACCCCAGACACCGTATCTTGGGAACTTTTCGAAGAGAGGTTTTGAAAGAAATATCTGCCAGCTTACTATGAGGAACAACAGGTAGGAGCGTTTCATGCCTTAGTACATGAAAACAGGACCATAGAGGAATATGAGATCAGGTTTATGGAATTGGTCAAATATGTTTCATACATGGATAATGACCAATGAAAGGCAGAACGCTTCATCTATGGATTGAACCCTAAGATAAGGGCTATGGTGTGGATGTGGAAACCGTCCCCAGTAGCGGAAGCTGTGGAAAATGCGCGTTATGTGGAGGAACACATGAACTTAACCGAAGGTATGAGACCGACCTTTCCCCATCATCCTGGATTCGTGGGGAAGGCCCCTGGGACATTTCCTAGGGGAGGGGGCTCAAGGCCACCTCCATATGGTAACAAAGTTGCACCAAGGATAGTAGCCGCAGGGATTTAAATGGCAACGAGTGCAGCATCTCGTTCATCACCAATGATGCAGGCAGGTCCATGGCCATCTCAGGGAATAGCTAGTAGGGGCAGGGGTTCCAAGGGAAGGAACTCATTTCAGAGACAGTCACATAACAATGCATAGGTTCAATCTCGTGTTACCTATTAGGGATGTGGAGGACCCCATTACCAGCATGACTGCCCAGAGTTACAATTTGGATTTGTGCATAGAGAAGGAAAGGCCCCGATGGGAAGAGCAAGTAGCAGCCACCAGATTTATGCAGTGGTTAATAATTGCCAGGCCGAACATCAATCCACGGTGGTGGAGTCATCAAGTACGCTAAATCATATCAATGTTAATATTTTATTTGATTCTGGTGCGACAGATAGTTTCATTTCACCATCTGCATTAGAAAAAAGTGGGTTGGCAGCCTACGAGAACGATGACTTTAAACAAGTCGAGATGGCTTCAGGGGAAAAACAAGCGGTAGGACCTAGTGTTGATAATTGTATAGTAGACCTGGGAGTGTGTACTACCAGGTTGAAGGTATACGTCACTGCTCTCGGGGAATACGACCTAATCATTGGAATGGATTGGTTAGAAGCTCATCGTGCTTTGGTAGATTGTTTCGCAAAAAGGGTGCTCTATGTAGATGACGAAGGAAGGCCAGTAGAGATCCAGTGTGTACGGAGAAAGGTGTCATTACGCTTTATCTCAACTATGAAGGTGAAGCGTTGCTTGAGGCAAGGGTGTCGACTATATGTAGTGGAAGCAATGAATGAAAGGGAGGCACCCTCATTAGATCAGTACCTGGTATTGTCAGAATTTAGGGATCTTTTTCCGAATGAGTTACTAGGGTTACCTCCTGAGAGGGAGCTTGGTTTTACTATTGAGCTAAAACTTGGTGCAGAACCAATTTCCAAGACTCCGTATTGGATGACAGTGAAGGAACTTTTTGAGTTGCAAATGCAGTTGAAATAGTTACTGGACTTAGAGCTAATAAGGCCCAGTGTCTCACCTTGGGGTGCACCAGTAATTTTTGTAAAGAAGAAGGATGGTTCCTTACGATTATGTATAGACTATAGGGACTTGAACCATGCTATAGTGAAAAATAGGTACCCAATGCCGCGAATAGATGACCTCTTCAATCAGATGAAAGGATTAGTGGTATTCTCAAAGATCGATTTGCGATCAGGGTATCATCAGTTAAGGATTAAGGAAGGCGATATCCCAAAAACTTCCTTTCAAACTCGGTTTGGACATTACGATTTTGTCATAGTACCTTTCGGATTGACCAATGTGTGAGCAATATTCATGAGCCTCATGAACGGTGTATTCCGGAAGTACTTAGACCATTTTGGACAAGTCTTTCTAGATGACATCCTCATCTATTCCAAGAATGAAAGAGAACATGAGGAACACTTACGAGTAGTGTTGTCCTTCCTTAGAGAGAACAAATTGTATGGGAAGTTGTCAAAGTGTTCCTTCTTCCAAAAAGAGATCCACTATTTAGGTCATATCATTTCCGGTGAAGGAATCTCTATGGACCTAGAAAAGGTAAAGGCCATTATGGAGTGGCCAGTGTCGAAAAATGCCCATGAGGTGAGAAGCTTCATGGGGCTAGCAGGTTATTATCGGAGATTTGTGGAAGGATCCTCAAAAATAGTGAAACCCATCACCACTTTGCAGTGCAAGGGGGTAAGGTATGAATGGACGAAACAATGTGATAGTTCATTCATCGAGCTTAAGAGGTTACTAACTAGTGCGCCAATTCTACGAGTGTCGGATATGGAAAAGGACTTCATAGTCTGCATGGATGCTTCAAAGCAAGGGTTGGGGGCCGTGCTAATGCAGGATGGAGGAGTGATAGCTTATGCGTCAAGGAAGTTGAAGAAACATGAAGAGCTTTACGCTATTCATGATTTAGAGTTGGCATCTGTAATGCTAGCTCTGAAACTTTGGAGGCACTATCTTGTGGGGTGAAACTTTGAGCTCAAAATGGACCATCAAAGTTTAAAACATCTCTTCACTCAAAGGGATCTGAATTCCAGGCAAAGACGATGGAGTGAGTTTATGAGTGAGTATGATTTTGGTATTTCATACATCAAGGGGAAGGAAAATGTGGTCGCAGATGTCTTGAGTAGGAGACCACGTGTCTTCTCCTTGGTACCTTTAAAGGTCAATCTAAGGGAACATGTGTTGACATAACTCTATGGAGATAGTTGGTATTTAGAGGTAACTTCAAACCTCCAGAGTGGGAGGAAATTAGATCCAAAGTATGAAGGATATAGTCTAGAAGCAGATGGACTATTGAGATATCGGGGAAGAATGTACATCCCAAAAGTTGGGGATATTCAAAGCATCATACTGAAGGAAGCCCATAGAGCACTTTATTGTGCGCATCCGGGTGTGAAGAAGATGTACGCAAACATGAGAAAACTTTTCTTCTGGGTAGGCATGAAGCGCGATGTAGTCCATTTCGTCACCAAATGCCTAGAGTGTCAACAAGTGAAAGCCGACCACCATCACCCAACAGACCTCCTACAACCACATGATATTCCTATGTCCAAGTGGGAAGTCATCTCTATGGATTTTGTTGTGGGGTTGTCGCTCAAATCTCATAGACACAATGTCATTCTTGTGATAGTGGATAAGTTAACCAAGAGTGCTCATTTTATTCTGGTTAGAGACACTTATGATGTCACTGATGTGGCATGTGTGTTTGCAAATGAGGTTATCCGTTTGCACGGGATACCTATGAAGATCATTTCAGATAAGGACTCTAGATTCACTTCTAGGTTTTGGACAAGTTTGCAATCAACATTGGGGACTCAGTTGAACTTAAGCATATCTTATCATCCTGAAAAAGATGGGAAAACCGAGAGAGTAAATCAAGTCATGGAAGACATGCTTAGGATGTATGTCATGGA
>CBVK0102014412.1:0-13100 GCA_900067695.1 Picea abies
GATTGACTTTTCAGATCCCAGATGAATAGAACAAAGAATGGTTCATTGCTACCCTGTTACCACACATCATGGTTTCCCTAATGCAGTCGAATATTTATTCGCAGGCAGAGGCATTGGAGATCACCATGAAGCTTGAATCAGGCCCCATGGGAGAATCTAGCTCAGGTATGAGTCAAATCTTGAGTCAACTAACTAGTTTATCTCTATAGGTCGAAGATATGAAGAAAGACAAAGGAAAAGATAAAAGAGAAGACATATGGTGTGTCAGATGATGATCAGAAGGCCATGAAAAGGAACACTGCCCTCTATTCCATGAAAATTTGGCCTCTGGAGCTCTGAGCCCATTGAAGCAGGTCACCTTACCATGGTGCGAAGTATGAAGAAATTGACATCACCATGGTGAGTGCTATTACATGCAGAAATATGTTCAGACACCCACAAATCTGTACTACACATTCTGCAAGTCAGTAGGGCATGATGATATGGATTGCAGGGCTTACGATCTCATGCATGAAAGATTGAGAGACATATATAAGATTCAAGGCAAAGTACAACAAGAAGGAAACACTACGCAGTATAACTCTCTAGGAAGAGGAAACTTCAATCATCATGTTGGATTCAGAGGATGAGGACAAGGAGGAGGTATGGGCCGAGGCTGAGGATAGATCATCTGTTACAACTGCATGCAACCAGGACACTTAACAAGGGATTGTCAGAAACCTTGCACTACTTGCAGCTACTGTAGTTCGTTTGAACATGTTATAGAAGATTGTCCTGTGCTGCTAGCTAAGCTTCAGGAAAGATGAGGACCTCAACAAAACCCACAAGTGCAGTTGATATATACTAAACCTTGTGGGGCAGACCCTAGAGTCATTATTATCACTAGAGGAGGCGCTACTATAGGAGAGGATAAATTGATCCAAGGAAAGACTACAAAAGACTCAGGAGTCAGGAAAGCTATAGAGAAGACCCTAACTTTTGATGCAAAGAAAGAAAGACAAATGTTTGAGGAGGAAAGAAAATAATTCAAAGGAGACCAAGGTTCTTCATCAAAATTGCGACTAGAAGTAAGAGAATATGGAATGCCTTTGGAATTTGATCATTCTGCTTCGCCAAAAGAAGGAAAAGAGGTAATCAAGCTCATGGAATTTTTACATACTTGTATTAAGTTGATTCAGGATGAGAACGTTGTACAAGAGCTACAAAATTTAATCAGACAGTATGAGCTAGGGAAGATAGACCCCTTATTGAATAGGGAAGTACACCAAATTACAAGAAGGAGAAGGACAAATAAGGAATTACACTTGAATTCTCAAATAGGAGAATATGAGTCTTGCAGCTAGGTGCACAGGAAGGGGAGAGAAAGAGAGGAGAAGAAAGAAGATGTGCTAGCTCACAGTGTAGACAAGAACTATATGCTTTAACTTAATAAATCATAAGCACAGTTCTATGGATGTATCCCTAGAGAGAGGGTGAACCACGTATATCTTGCATTGTGTGTGTGCGTTATATTGTTGTTTTCATTGTTGTGTTACATCAGATCTATAGTTGCGTAGGATAGATCTATCTTGATAAGTGATAGATGCATGTTGTGTTGCGGTTGTACTAGATCCACTTGATATTCCCCTAGTTGTAGACATCTCTGTCCTGCAACCCCCTCATAGCTGGTTCGGGTGAGACTACATCTGCTTCATAGATGTTGTCGAAAGGGCCAGTAGCTAGGACTTGTTGGTGCGCAATTGGAGTGAACCTTGGGTCTTCCCCAGTGCCAAAAAATGGTTCCATTGCCTAAACATGAATCTTCGTGGGGGAATCTCAAGGTGGTTCCCATCTAAGACATAGATTTAGAAGTGGATAGAGGATCAAGAGAGGGACTTCGCTAAAGCCCAAATAAAGAAACCCAGGCTGAGTATTGAATATTGGCTACAAAGATACATCTTCACTGACATTCACGAGATCTTCTTTGGAGGAATCCATTAGGAGCTATACGAGTGGTTGGCTAGGTTAGATGATACCCAGTTCAAGATCAGATCTAGACCTCCCGTGGTTTGGACGTCACCGATGATCCAAAAGGTTAAGAGAGTTGATAACCTCATATCCCAAGTAGTAGATCATTGGTTTTATAGTACCATTGAAGGGTATATCACCAAGTTTGTTGTTGACAGAGTAGAATCGTATAACCAAGCCAAGATATACTTTTTCAAAGGACCCAGAGGAAATTTTTTTCACTTTTTGAAGATGAGAATCAAGATGATGTTGCATGAAAAGAACATCTTGAAGATACAGTATATCGAGTGTATTTGAAAAGGATAATGTTCAAGAATTCAGACAGCGACAACGACACATAAGCCGGACATACGCGCAGTGGGAGAGTATTTAGAGGGGTTCACCTTGAGAACATGTTTAAGAAAAACTACTGAGAAGAGGTTTTCTATAGTGGAGAAGAGGTAGATCTGACAGACGAAGAGCACGTAGAACTCACTAGGGTAGAGGAAGAATCCGATGAATAACTTTTCCGGAACAAACCAGAATTATCAGGAACTGTGCAAGCCATTGAACTAAGTAATATCAATCCTCCTGTTATTTTAGAAACACTAAGAAATCAAAATATTCAGAAGGACCAGAGTCCTTAGAGCACTATTACTAACAGTTCAACATCTACTCAGACAGGAAACCTAGGCAGCTCCATGGCAGATGAGATGAGGCTTCCTATATTTAGAGGAGATGGATCTAAAGATCCTGATCAAAACTGGTTCCTATGTGAGGCCATATGGAACAAAAAAATTGTTACCGACGAAGATGTTAAAAGAAGCCATTTCAACACTACACTGAGGGATCAGGCGTTGAGTTGGTAAATGAAGCTTGTCCAAGGACTTGCGCAACCTAATCCATTAAATGAGATTAAAAATGTGTTGATTGCGGATTTCAAGAAACCCAAATCAGAGTCACAATGTATTATAGAGCTGAAGGAGATCAAGCAGAAGGTAGTTGAGCCTATCTGGGAATTTGATCAGAGGTTCAAGACCTTGACAAGCCGATTGACTTTTAATATCCTAGACGAGAAGAACAAGGAATGGTTCATTGCTGTCGTTTTACCACACATTAGAGTTCCCTTGATGCAGTAGAAGATTGCTTCACAGGCAGAAGCATTGGAGATCTCCATGAAGCTTGAATCAACCCCTATGGGAGAATCCAGCTCAGGTATGAGCCAGATCATGAGTCAGTTGACTAGTTTGTCTTTGCAGGTTGAAGACATGAAGAAGGACAAGGGAAAAGACAAAAGGGAAGACATTTGGTGTATCATATGCAAATCAAAAGGCCATGACAAGGGGCACTTTCCCCTATTCCATTAATACTTGGCTTCTGGATCTCCGAGCCCCTTGAAGCAAGTCACATTATGCTGGTGCGAAGTATGCAGAAATTGACATCGCCCTAGTGAGTGCTATTACATGAAGAAATACGTTCAGACACCCACAAACTTGTATTGCACATTCTGTAAGTCAGTAGGGCATGCTGATAGATATTGTAGAGGTTATGATCTCATGCATGAAATATCAAGAGACATATACAAGATCCAAGGAGAAGTACATCAAGAAGGAAACACTACGCAGTATAACTCTCTAGGAAGAGGAAACTTCAATCATCGCATTGGACTCATGGGATGAGGACGAGGAGGAGGTATGGGTTAAGGCTGAGGATAGATCATCTGTTACAACTACATGCAACCAGGACACTTAACAAGGGACTGTTAGAAACCTTGCACTACTTGCAGCTACTGTAGTTCGTTTGAACATGTTATAGAAGATTGTCCTGTGCTGCTAGCTAAGATTCAGGAAAGATGAGGACCTCAACAAAACCCACAAGTGCAGTTGATATATACTGAACCTTGTGGAGCAGACCCTAGAGTCACTATTATCACTAGAGGAGGCACTACTACAGGAGAGGATAAATTGATCCAAGGAAAGACTACAGAAGACTCAGGAGTTAGGAAAGCTATAGAGAAGACACCAAATTTTGATGCAAAGAAAGAAAGAAAAATATTTGAGGAGGAAAGAAAATAATTCAAAGGAGACCAAGGTTCTTCATCAAAATTGCAACTAGAAGTAAGAGAATATGGAATGCCTTCCTTGCCAGCCCGCTCAGAGATGTGTATAAGAGACAGGAATATGGAATGCCTTTGGCATTTGATCAGTCTGCTTCACCAAAAGAAGGAAAAGAGGTAAGCAAGCTCATGGAATTTTTACATACTTGTATTAAGTTGATTCAGGATGAGAACGTTGTACAAGAGCTACAAAAATTAATCAGACAGTATGAGCTAGGGAAGATAGACCCCTTACTGAATAGGGAAGTACACCAAATTGCAAGAAGGAGAAGGACAAATAAGGAATTACACTTGAATTCTCAAATAGGAGAATATGATATAGACTATGTAGTCCTCAACCTAGGGTTGGAGGTCAATGTCATGATGAATAAAGCATGGGCACTGATGGGAAAAATGAGGTTGATCTATTCCCTTATCAGGCTCGGGGTGGCTAGCCAACAACTTGTCAGCCCCTTTGGCAAAATGGAACATGTCCCTGTGGATATCGATGGAGTAAGAACATTTGCATATTTTGAGGTAATTGAGATAGTTGACGACAATTGCCCTTACCCTGCACTGTTAGGAATTGATTGGGCCTTCAATAAATCTACTATTGTCGATTTAAAGAAAATATGTATGACTTTTGAAAGAGATGGCCTTAGGGTCATTGCGCCCTTAGATCCAGATGAGGGTCAGCGATACACAAAGCCCATCAGACAATAAGACTACACATATGAACTGGAAAACATCTACATGCTAACAACGAGACAATAGGATTATATCAATCCTATAGCCGATGGGAATCTAAGATGGAGAAGTGACAACATATGTTCCTTAGAGTTAGAAGAAGCACTGGAGAACTAGCAGAACCACATGTATGAATTATCTACCAGAAGATGTGCTAGATTAACCAGAGAAGTTCATTGGATTGGCATGACAATAAGTAACTTACCCACATTTGATGGTCTCAACCCTTTAGAAGCCTTCCTATCAGACTTTGAAGCAAGTGTACCAACACAACAAAGATTTTTGGCAATGGATGAGGCCCTAAAAGCCACACCAACAACATGGTGGGGGATGCACAAAAGTAATATTACAAATTGGNNNGTACAATGTTGTACTTTGATGACAACACGGTTCTCAACACAAATTGAAAGTTGCGAAGTAAGGTACATAGGCTGAAGCTGCCCGAAGGACCATGTGCGAAGCTGCGAAGAGGCCTGGAACAACATTCCTCAAGAGAAATGGGTACACAAATTCATTAACACGCTGGATACGACCCCTATCAACTGGTACCTCCAAGCAGATCTGTGCCTCATCACTACAGAGTGGGAAGGTATGACTCATAATTTTGTAACCACCTTTTTATTTGAAAGTCAATATCCTTCAGTAGATCAAGCATTACAGATTGTGAGACAAAAAGTATTTGAGGAAGCATCTAGCCTTCCCTTGGAACGAGAAGAGGACGAATGGATTGTGCCTCTCCAGAAACTACAAGGCTGTTACAACATCAATGTAGATGAAGATGACGATCCGAGGAAGGTGAAAATCATAGAAACAGAAGGTCAGATAGATGTGGAAGGACCATGAGTTGAGTTACCATTTATTGGACAACCAATCAAGATTAAAAAGGTCAACATTGGAATAGAAGAGACATTGAAGCTTACCAATGTTGGAGATTATTGGGATGCTTCTACCATTGACAAGATTACAGAGTTGTTGCACGAGTATCATGACTTGTTTCCAACCAAGGTCACTGATATGAAGGGAATCAAAGGACCTATGGGAGAGATGAGGATACCTTTGAAACCAGATGAAAAACCATTAAAACATAGACCCTACAGATTGAACCCGAAATATAAAGAAAAAGTGAAGACTGAGCTCGACAGAATGCTGGAAGAAGGCATTATAGAACCTGTCGAAGAGTTGGAGTGGATCAGCCCTATGGTGGTATAAGACAAAAATACAAGTGGAATCAAGATCTGCATAGACCTCAGGAAGCTGAACGATGCTTGTTTACATGACCCCTTCCCTACACCATTCACTGACGAAGTGTTAGATAATGTGGGAGGCCAGGAGGTGTATTCTTTTACAGATGGATTTTCAGGGTACCATCAGATTCAGATTGCCAAGGAGGATCACCATAAGACCATGTTTTCATCTTATCAATATACAGTAATTCCATTTGGATTGAAGAATTCCCTAGCCATATTTTCCAGGGTGATGGTTGAAGCCTTAAAAGAGTTTTTGCATAACTTTTTAGAAGCATATTTTGATGACTGGACTATTTTTAGTTTGTTGAAAAATCATATTGAATGTCTTAGGTTAATGTTGCACAAATGCAGGCAGTGTCAAATTGCTTTGAATCTGAAGAAGTGCATCTTCTTCTCACCATTCGGAGCACTGTTAGGTCATATTGTATGCAAGCAGGGATTGCTAGTTGATCCCTCTAAAATTGCCATTATCGTTGATCTACCACCTCCTACTTTAGTCAAACAACTGCGTACTATGCTAGGCCACATTGGATATTACAAGAAGTTCATCAAATTATATGCCTAGATTACAACAACAATGGAGAAGATGTTGAAGAAAGACTGCCAGTTTAGTTGGATAGAAGAGTGCCAACAGAGCTTCGACACAATGAAACAAAAGATGGTTACTACGCCTATTCTGGTCTTTCCAGATTGGAGAAAATAATTTCATGTGCATGTCAATGCATCTTCCATTGCATTAGGAGTTGTGTTAGCACAACCGAGAACATGAGACATTGACCACCCGTTATCCTTTTCTAGCAGGAAGCTATCAACAACAGAAATTAACTACACCACTATAGAGAGAGAGGGGTTAGCCATGATGTATGCACTACATAAATTTCACCACTACTTGTTGGGAGGAAACTTTAAAATGTTTACATATCACTCTATGCTAAAATACCTAGTCAACAAGCCAGTGTTGGGGGGGAGAATATGTAGATGGCTTATGTTGTTTCAAGAATATGATTTTGAGATCGTGGTTAAACCAGGAAGAATGAATAAAGGCCTTGACCACTTGTCAAGGTTGGAACATGGAGAAGAGCCCACCAATATGGAGGATACACTGTCGGATGCATAGTTGCTAGCCATTAGAAATATTGATGATCACTTCGCAGACATAGTCCAGTTCCTGTCAACGAGAATGACACCTAGTGAGTATACAATTCCCCAGAAAACATAGCTAGTGGTGCACGCTACAGAATTTTCAATTATAGTTGGACAACTATACAGGATGGGACCTGATGGGATATAAGGAGATGCGTCATGGAGACAGAACGACCATTGATCCTTGCAGAATCTCACAAAGGCATCGCAATAGCACATTATGCAGGGAAAGCAACTGCACAAAAGGTTCTGCGAGCTGGCCTTTAGTGGCCTACCTTACATAGAGATGCTAAAGACTATTCTAGATCCTGCAATGTATGCCAAAGAGTTGGGAAACCATCCAAATGAGATGAAATTCCATTAGCACCATAG
Source organism: Picea abies (assembly GCA_900067695.1). Lineage (NCBI taxonomy): Eukaryota > Viridiplantae > Streptophyta > Pinopsida > Pinales > Pinaceae > Picea > Picea abies. Next base: position 7,591 of record CBVK0102014412.1, read on the forward strand.
TTGACCATACAAGAATTTGAGAAATGGGCCATTGACTTCATGGGACCTATAAACCCACTAGGAAAGCGCACAGGAGCAAGGTACATAATTACTGCGACAGAGTACTTGACTAGATGGGTTGAAGCAAGAGAATTTAAGGACTGTAGTGCAACTACAGCTGCATGTTTTATATTTGATGACATCATAACCAGGTTTGGATGCCCAAAGATCCTTATGAGTGATCAAGGCACACATTTTATCAATAAGACAGTAGAAGTGCTGACTGAGGAATTTGCAGTCCACCATCAGAAGAGCACGCCTTACCATCCACAAGAAAATGGATAGTTGAGGCATTCAACAAAATTTTGGAAACAACATTAACCAAGATTTGTAGTGTGGACAGGGATGATTGGGATTTAAGAGTACCCGCAGTACTATGGGCCTATAGGACCACTTGCAAGAAATTAACAATGTAGACCCCTTTCAAATTGGTTTATGGCCTCGAAGTTGTTTTCCCAATGGAGTACTTGGTGCCAAACTTAAGAATTGTTGCATTTACAGGGATGGATGACACTAGTGTTGCTTAGGAGAGGCTCGCATAGTTGGTTGAACTCAAAGAAGACAGATTTATTGTAGGATTCCATCAGCAAGTTCAGAAGGAAAGAGAGAAGGCCTATCATGATAGGCACATCAAGAAGAAGGCTTTCAAGCAAGGTGATCTAGTACTGGTATATGACAACAAGTTCTTGAAACATCCTGGGAAGTTCAAAACACACTAGATCAGACCATATGAGATCGATTATGTTACAGAAGGAGGATTTGCACAACTGAAGACATTGAACAGAGAATGGAAGGAAGGTTTGGTGAATGGGAGTAGGATGAAGTTGTACTATGACAACCAGCTACCTCGCAACTCTCAGTAAAAACATGGAGAACATGGTCTAGGTACCAGGTTCAGTTGAAACTAGGTACCAGACATAGAAAAGATAGTTTGCACAAGGAAGGAGAGGAGGCACAAAACAGAAACAAAAGGTTGCACTGCGGAGTCTAAAGTCGAAGAAAAATAGAGGGATCAAATCTGAAGTGCCTCGGGACGAGTCATAGGTGAATGTTGGGGGCCTGTTGGCCCTTGGTTATGGAAGGAAGCGAAGATCAAGGAAGAAAAAGTGAAATGCGAGCTTCGTGGAAGATATAGTGACTATCATTGGGTCGAAGTGAGAAAAAGAGCAAAAAAGATAGAGTGAACTAAGTTGTTGGATGAGGAGATTGAGAACAATAGATCAATAAGGAATAAGAATCATTGACAATTCAACAATCGGAAAAAGCCACCATTGGATGCTTTGGAGCACCACATAAGAAGGAAGGAAAGACAAGCTGGTGAAGTCCTGAAAACGTGGGTCAAGTTGACCTAGGGTTTTAGACACCTAGGGTTTTGGTGTCTAGGGTTTTGACACTTAGGTTTTGGCCGAAGGATGTTAGTGAGCTATTGTAATGTATAAATAAAGGTCAAGAGGACCTGGGTCGGGTATAAGAGACAGTTGTTGTTGTGATTGTTGCTAGTATTCAACCTAGTTGTATCGTGAGTGATTGTATTGAGAGGAAGAGAAGTGATAAGTGTGAGAGCCTTCTGGTATTGTAATATCTTCAACTATGTGTGAAGATCAAATCCTGGAGGTGGGTGTGTAGGAAGGGGAGAGAAAAAGAGAAGAAGAAAGAAGATCTGCTAGCTAAGAGCGCAGAGAAGAAATGTATGATTTATCTTAATATATCATAAGCATGGTTCTATGGACATAGCCCTATAGAGAGGGTGAACCACATATATCTTGTGTTGCGTGTGATTGATACTTTTTCTTTGCCATTGGGTTTACTGTTATTGCATTATTGTGTTAGATCTGATAGATAGATGCGTAAGGTAGATCTGATCTGATAAGTGTAGATCTGATCTTATAAGTGATATATGCATGTCGTACTATTCTATATTAGATCTACTTGATATTTCCCTTGGTTGTAGACATCTCTGTCCTGCAACCCCCTCATAGATACTTCGGTTGAGACTACATATGCTTCGCAAGTGCTGTCGAAAGGGCCAGTAGTTAGGGCTTGTTGGTGCACTCTTGGAGATCAACCCTAGGTCTGCCCCTGTGCCAACACCCATCACTCCACTTCTGGGTTTTTTATAATGTATTTCATCCATCGCAGATACTCCTCTGACCTCACACATTAGGGGGCATCTGTTATAGCAAGATTTGCCTCACCCTATGCAATCTTGCACAGAAGGCCTTTTTCCATTTCCTCATGCAGACTTATCATCCATGTTTATAAAATCCAGAGATAAAAAGAAATATTTTTCCACATGTACGCATCTTGCCTACTATACAACATGCGTATACGCAGGCTGCTCCACTACAACCCATGTACATTTGGATTTGTTCCATAAAATGAAAATTAATGTCGAGTTTCCATGTCATGACAGGATATCTATAATCCTTGGCCTTCCATATACTGGAAATGTTCTGACTTGACCCTTCAGTTCCATTTTGAACCCTTCAGTTCCATTTTGAAGGCTATAAATGGGACAATTCCGAGCAATGGAAAAAAGGAGAAAGAATTCAACTTTGAGAGCAAAGCTACTTTGGAGGAATTATTTAGTTCATATTGAGTCTGCATCCCTTTGTCCTTTAAGTCTGAACACAGTGTTCAAACCCCAAGCTATTCCTTTATTGATTGAGAATATCATTATTTCTCTCTTATGAGCTTGACTTTTGTGGAGAATTGAAGTGGTGGATGCCCAACTGGAAGGAACTTAGTTTCTTGGTTCCGAACCATGCCGACACAGAAGTTTGTAACATTTTCACTTCTGTTGATCATATATTAATAGAAATACTCTTTTCCCATCCAATTGATATCTTGAAAATATTTGAATTATTATTCCATGGGCGTATTTGCCATGTTTATTAATGGATTATTCTATTGAATGTGTTAACATCATATAATATCACCATGTTCTTTCTTTGCTTGGTTGTTGAGGACTAGTTGCAGGCATATTTCTTTGGGTCAAGTGCTCAATGGTCAAATTCATCGAACGTCTCAATGAGGTAGGCCTTTTATCTTGTCTTGCTAGCATACTTGAGAAGAGAGTTGATTTCTACAATCATTTCCATCTATTGTGGTTTACCCTATCCATAGAGAGATTTTCCTCATAATAGTGAATAAAATGAGGTGTAGGTATGCAATCTACAATCGAATTTACGCCAATTCATATTGTGGCTATATGAGTGACGAGGAAAGTATCTTGGAGAAATTCAAGTGGCCCGTGGAGGAGGAGATGTAAGGCAGGGTACTGCGGAAGTGGTAGAGGATCGAGTCCATGCACTAAATTATGAGTGGCACTGAAGAGTGACCTATGTTTTTTCCTCCGAAAAAAAAACTTCTCAAATATTTAATTGTGGAGGTTTGCATACATACTTTGTCAATTAAATTGTTTCTTGGTGAATTTTTACGTATCAATGGCTCTGGTGTGATTACAATCGCACTGGTATGCTATAAATAGTATAACACACATATATATTGTGTTTTTTCAAATTATGTTGATGTTGTTGTTGTTGTTGTTTGATTTATAAAATGTATAATAAGTATGCTAATGATTTTTCTTTTTTTAAGTTAAATTTAAGATGCATCACTCATTAGAATTTAGAGTTGTCATATAATGTTTAACTATAGTTTTATGAAATTGTTTACTTTGGATTGTAATTATGAAAAATTAAACTATTAATTCCATATAATGTTAAATTCATATTCAATATGAATTTTTTAATTTCCAACAGGATACAATATGTTGATTAAGCATGTTTACAAAGAAAAAATAATTTTATGAAATGTTATTTTTTCATTTATTTTATTAATAACATTATAATAATTGTTCATAATTACATTTATAATTGTTATATTTATTAGTGATGGTACAAATGTCTTCCATATTGTTATGAGGAAAATCTCTCTATGGCAAGGGATAAAACACAACAGATGGAATGACATGCAAAAATAAACTCTAATCCTAGGTATGCTATATAAATGAAATTCTAACAAGACAAGGTTAAGAGCCTACCTCATCCAGACGTTCGAAGAAGATCATCATTGAGCACGCAACCCAAAGATTTATACCTAGGGCTTGTCCTCAACAACCAAGATACACAAGAATATGGTGATAATATATAATGTTAGAATATATATTAGCATAATCCATTAACATACATGACAAATAATTCCATGGAATAATAATTCAAATATTTGCAATATATTAATTGGACGAGAAAAGAGTATTTCTATTAAAATAATCAACAAAAGTACATAGGTGACAAACTTTTGTAATGGCACGTATTGAAACCAAGAAACTAAGTCCCTCTAGCTAGGCCTGCAACACTTCAATCCTCCACCAAAGGAAATCTCATATAAAGGAGTCAATAAGGTTCTCCATCACTAAGAAGGAAGAGCTCGGGGGATGAATAAGGAGTTAAGACTTTCAAGGACAAAGGGATGCAGACTCAATATGAAGTGAAATTTCTCCAGAGTGTGTTTTCTCTCAAGGTTTAATTTTTGAATCCCTCAAGGCTTGGATATGAACAATTTATAACCTTCAAATGGAACTGAAGGGCCGAGTCAGAGAATTTCCAATACATGGCAGGTCAAGGATCATGGATCTCGTGATATGGCATGGAAACCCGACATAATTTTTAATTTTGAGCACTAAACCTGATGTACATGGGTTGTAGTGGAGAAAACCATGTATACACTTTTTGTATAACTGATAGGGCGCGTATATGTGGAAAAATGGACTTTTTTGGCTCTAGAATGGACAAAAAGAGACTCTCAAGTATGCATAAGGAAATGGAAGGCCATCCAAGCAAGTTGCATGGAGTGAGGAAAAATTGCTATAACAGATGCCTCGTAATGTGTGAGGTAGATGACTATCAACAATGGCCAAAATACATTATAATTCCTAGAAGTGGAGTAATGAAGACTCAGTTAGAAGTACTAGTTTCTCATGAGAATATTACAATCCACAATAACTTTTTACACATGGTTGCCAATCAGAATTACACTATAGATCCATGTGGAAATATATCAAACAGTTTTTTAGAGCCATGAATAGGAAATACAAAGTGGACATATGCCATAGGATGTCATAGACATGAACAAGGCACAGTGGAATCTAGTCTCAAAATCAATATGAAGATATCTATATACAATGAAGTACAATCCAATCTCCCATGATAACTGAAGTCATATAGGTACTGGCCCAATGAAAGACAACAACATATGAGGAATGTTGCTACTGAAAGATGGGGGTCTTCTACACTATCCACCGAAGGTACAATTCTACATCATGTGAATAGAGGAGTTTAGGTCGAACACAATGAGACTTTGTTTGATTACCGATCATGAAGGTATACCGTTAACAAATGAAAGACAACCCACCAATAACGAAAGTAGGTATCAAGGCACTGAGTAAACTGTTGATACTTAGAACACAT
>CBVK0102014413.1:0-13329 GCA_900067695.1 Picea abies
CACAAGTTACAACTAACTTGTCCATTTACAACAACTTTGGGACCACTAGAGAACATCATTCTGGGTCTTCAAATTTAAACCTGGCATCCCCCTTATTTTCATAAATTGATCACATGTATGGATTGATTTCCTTTGTCTCTGTGAGTGTTGCAAAAATCGAATATTGTAGAGGCGCTTCCTTCAAACCATTTACATATGACCATATGCACAGGACCATAAGTTTATTAATTTAAGAATTGCATCTTATTTCTCCCTTTGTTTCTTTATTCCATATGACCTCATGTGGTGACCAGGTGCTAAGACAAGCGAGTGCTTGATCACTTATCAAAATCAACGATCATGTTTTAATGTCACGATGAGATGGACGATTCTCATTTACTTCGGGAATTGGGTTATTCGTGGCTCTCGAATTCTGGAGTAGCAATTCCTCCGGAGTGATTACCTACCGAATAAGTCATACAACAGTGGTGACCACTTATTGTCGGTTAACTATTCCACTTACGCTATCCTTCTATTGTACTTGATCAACAGTCAAGAATGCTCCTGAATTTTTCTTCATATCAGGTGACTCATGTCCACTTCAGGACTTCAGAGATTTGCTAGTGGTGAAACTCCCGAAGTAAAACCTCCCGGAGTGACATAACTTGCTGACGTCACTTGCTGACGTTACTTGTTGATGTGGAACTTCCTGAGTGGCTTCCACGTTTCACCTAGATTCATGGCTTATGTATTCCTAAAGTACCTATGGGACCTTGACACTTGTCACCACCTGATTGGGTCACGTGTCCTAGCTGACATCACTGTTGATGACGTGGGATCTCAATGTGAGTGCTACGTGTCTTAACCTCGTGACATCAGGACTTCAACCTTCAAGACTTTGGGTAATTTGATTTCTCCACTTCCCAATTCTCCTGAAGTGAGATTTCCTGAAGTGTAAACCTCGAGTAACTTTGACTTCATCTAATGGTCATTATTTAACCCAAAAAGGATTAACACGATCCAATGATTATCTAGAATTTGACTATTCAAGATCTCAGGCCTTTTCCCTTGCTTATCCTATCCTTCTACTTTCCTCGATATGATGGTCAAGATATCTCCCGAAGTGTTTCCTCAGATCAGACAACTTGCATCTACTTTGGGACATTTGTGGCTTAATCTATCCTTGCACTAAACATGATCTGACGATCCTGATAGCTCCTGAAGTATTTCCTCAGATCAGACAGCTCAAATTTGCTTCGGTACTTTGGCCTTCGGGTGATCTTATTTTTTCTCAATCGTTTTCTCCCAAAGTGGTCAGTGCCAAAGTTGACCATTGCTATCTTGGCGCGCTTTGAATAGATTAGATGGTCCTTGTCTTCACTTATTCTATCCTTCCACTTAACTTGATCCAACAGTCGATGTGGATTGTAGAACCGTTACTTGTGTGTGCTTTAATTCATCGCCCAAACTCCACAATTGGATTTGTGTGATTGTTGGTGGGTCAACCATAGTTGTTGATCTTTGAATTGATGAGATCCAACAGTCTAGAATAATTGTGGGATTGTAAATAACATATAGTTTAATTCTCCCTTCTCACTCTGCAATCAATCCCTGCCCTTGATCTGGTGCTTGCGTATCCAATGGTTACAACTTGATCTGATCGTGTTTCTGCAATGCGCTTTCCCTTTGAGCTTCATGTGCTTCAACTCTTATGAGCTTCTGATATTCATTCACTAACCCTCCCGAGCTTTAATCTCTGCATATTGTCATATTGTTTGACATCAATGACAACACATTAATGACACTATGTCCAACAAAGAACACCATGTGGACAAATGTAGACTTCTATGTTTGAGGTTTTAAGTTGGTGTGTGACAAGTGTCATTGGATATCAAAATTTAGACTTTCCATCTCTTGTAGGAATCTCTACATGTGCAGATTAATCCTTTTTTTTCCTTTCACACATCCTCAAAACATTCATAAATTTTAGAAGTTTCATTCCACTTCACATCATGCAATTTATTCATTTAGATATAGCCATTATTGATGCTAAAAATGACAAAGGCATTGTTGGTCCAACTCGTGAATTTGTTGTCTTCCTTCTAAGAAAAATACTTTGTCATTGATAGACCATTTCCATTTCGCTAATATCTTAATATTCCTATTAAGAACATCAACCACACCATGCATATTCAACTTTCAAGGAATTCAATCAAAGGGAAATGAGTCATTAGATAAGAGAGAGTCATGTACATGCTATTTAGGTGATATTTTATGGTGATGGAAGCCAAAGAAAGAGAGGTTACACAAATAAAAGGTGCAGGTGTTTTAATCACGTCACTTAGCATGTGATTTTGAAATCACATACCAATGTGTCTCTCTAAATCTTGTATACAATGATCATGGAACACATTTGAGGCCACATCTTAATTTTTTTTTTAAATGAGCACCTTATAGCCAATGCTAGCTTGAAGCACTTCAACTGCAAAATTATCACGCAAAATTGTGAGCAAAAAAAGATAACTATTTCAATACTTTTCTATCTTCATCACTAGGATAAGTCATACCTACAAAGAATGGAAGAATGTGTAGTGATTGATGAGTGAAACAATGCCATATGATCTCATATTAGGTTTACAATTATAATCGTTATATGTCTTTGTCAAGGATCGATGTGATTATGTCCAGAATAACCAAGAGAGAGAACCAAAATGTTGGCAAAGCACTGCTATGCATAATGCCACTTGTTCAATATTTTCATTTTCAATGTACCTTGGATTCTTTCCTTAACCACTAAAATTAACGTCATGTTGTTCAACAAAATTCTCATCATGGACATATTTGTGATATGATATATGTATTGTCATGAACATATTTCACTATACCCATGAAAAAGTTAAATGATATCTACCTTTTAAAATGTTTAATCTAGTGATAACAAAAACACAATCAACATAATGTCATTTGTGAAACAACAATTGCAAGCTAAAAAACATTGTGAGGGAATAGAAGGAAAAAACATAAGAAAGTACTTTGAGATAAAACCACTATAATACAATTATCTAAATATAATTATATTCCATTTTAAATTTCACCTTCAAATAAACCTTGGCCCACCATCGACATTGGAAAAGTTGAACAACAAGGATTAACCTTCATAGTGATATCACATGTCACATCATTAGTAGGATTACGAATGATGCTCTCTTTATCATTCAAACTTTATGCAAAAATGAAGGATGCTACATATGTTTCATTGAAACATTAAGAAAGATCATGCTTACATGCTTTGTCAATATGAAACATTGTAACTCTTCCAAGATCAATACACTTCTTCCATATATATTTTTCATGACCATGTACTCCATATGTGAATAAATATGTCATGGATTCCTCTTTTTTTTTATAATATCTTAGAGGATGCCTTTTTACAACATATTTAAATCATGCTATTATCCTATGTGCTACTAATGCACAACTATTTAGAAAAACAATTGTTTGTCCCATTTCCATACCTTAATGTTATGGGTGCTTGCAAAAAAAAATGCCTACATAAAAAATATCTTGAGTCCTTCATTCTTTACTGTAAACACTTGTTCCTTTGTTTTTTTTCTTCATATTGTGTCCATATCAGTTGCAATTTCTAAAAATTCATATGAAAATATATATAATTGTTCATTTAAAATGTTTCTATCCCTTGAGTCTATAAGATGTACTTCCTCTATTTTCAAAATGCACAAGCCTATAACCATTTCAGAAGTCATGGTAGGGGGTCATCACCAATTTTCAAATAAAGTAATTTAAATTGCAATATATTTATGATTCTTATTAATAACATTAATATGAAACCCCCCCCTTGAATTACTTCAACATTTCCATTCGCTCGTTACAGGGTATGCTAGTTATATGTAGGATTATTTGAAATCATAAACGCAAGATAAATAATCTTAAAACACTATTAAATCCAAATTCTATTAGAAAAATAAATCTATTAACAAATGTTATGCAACTTACAACTTTCTAAGGCTTTGCTAAAACAAAGTATTTAGTTAATATTTATTATTATTAAGTTATACATTATTTTCTCTTTAATATATGTGGATGACTCCATTATAAACTTCTCCAATTTAATTTCTTTTTATAGTCATAAAATTTTTAACTTAAAATTGACATGCTATTAATTTATGTGAATGTACTGGGGTGACAAGTGCGGAAATGGTGTTGTTCAACTGAGGAGGTCATTTGGATTATGTATTCGTCTGGACATGGTCACTCATCCAAAAACCAAGCAAAAAATTATGCATTACTTCGGGGACTGATCTTGGCAAAAGAAAATAGTGTTTTGAATATCATAGTGGTAGAAGATTCCAAACTAATCATTTCTCATGCAATAGATAAATCGCTTACGAAGAATATTCATCTTCGAACTATTCTTATCAGAATTCAATCAGAAGTCAAAACCTTTCAGGTAATAGAGTTCTTTCATGTCTTGAGAGAAAATAACTAGGACGTCGATAGTCAGGTTAACTTGGCTACCAGACAACCCGTAGGAATTATGATAGTAAATGGATTCCAACACAATGCAATGATCCTATGAAAAGTTGTGTACATGCCAAAATTCACAATTAGGGAGGTCATTGGCCTCTTTACCCCACGCGAGGCATAGAAATTACCATTATAAGTTGGTTTATAAGGAAAAATAATCAACGAGGGGATCCCCCCTGACAAGAACTTATCTCATATTCAAATTTGTGCAATCACTCATTGACATGGGGTGGTGTAACACTACCTCTGTCTCCCCATGGGTGTGTGGATGACATGCACTCCCACAACTTCACATTAAATCCTTTGAGTCGGGGTATATACTTTCAACATTCCATTCTTCAATTTTATCTGAGATGTGGGATGTATTGGGATGCACTGTACTCGACCGTAAACAAAGTAATGATTCTAGAAGGTGGTAATACGAGGATAAGGACTTGGGATAGATGTGGGATTTTAATTGTAGAGGGTGGTGACATAGAAACAATGTCAAAGTTCATGTATGGGGTACTAAATGCATAGGGAATGGATCAAATTTTGCCTCAATTTAAAATTGGCTTCCTTGTGGACGTCTGAAAGTTCACCCCCTCTCCTTTGCTTTTCTTTTTGCTTCTTTGGTCTAGAAATCCAAGACAATGGCGTCTAGGGATTCATCCTAGTGGATGTGTAGGGTGGATCAATTGATGGTGGACCTGGAAGACTCTAGGAATTCAATCCTTACCCTGGAAATTCGATTTAATGGACTATCTTCCCACCTTCTTAGTGTTATGGAAGAATCAATATCTTAGAGACAATCAATCAAGAAACTTCAAGGTGAATGTGACACACTCATGCAACAATTGGAGGAAATTCATGCTCTCCCTCAGCAGAATGAAAAATCAAGGAATTCAGAGGAGACCTCCTATCCGCCAACATTTCTTGTCCAACTTGATCTAAATGCACCAAATCTTGGAAATGAGTGACGATACCAATCTAGTTCAGTCCCAAATAACTTTTTCTAAATGTTTAATTTTTGTATAAAAATATTGGGCATCTACTACATAGTATATACTAGACATTCTAAATTTTTGTATCTGGGGAAGAAAAAAAATACTTTGGTAGTTTCAATAGTGGCCTTTCAATAGGGATTTTTGGTCAGTCTAGAAGCAACTATTGAACTTATGTATCTTTATGCCAGCTTTAAAGTCACTCTTTTTTAATAAAATTCTTCCCCCTCTTCCTGTTAAAAATAAATAAAAATTTATGTGAATGTAAATTGAAGGGTAGTAAAAATATTGGAATGTCGTGAAATGGTTTTCACTAGAAAGGGTGAATGCATAATTTTATTACTGGTGCAAAGCACTGTTGATCCACATTCATCATCAATATTTGCATATATATACTTATCCTTATTCTTCTTCCTTTGTTTTTCTTTTCTTCTTGAATTCCCTCCCTTAGTTTTTTTTCCCTTTCAAATATGGTTTGTGGGTTATACTACCATCGAATTCTCAGGTCTGCACATCTGCAAACCTATGTACTTATAATTTTTTTTATTCCCCCCTCTTTCAAATTTTCCAACACTTAGACATTTTTTTAAGTGAGGCAGGAGTAGTAATGCAAAAGTAGAACAAGTACCAAACCCACTTTCCCCTAGGTCCACAAATCTGCAATCATGCTACTCACAAACTTTACCTCTTACCTCTGCATCCTCTAGAATGCACTTTTCACATTTTCATACTTAGTCGTTTTCTTTAAATGTGGATGTGGGACGACTGACTATCCCATTTACCTTTTTCTTAATTATTCACTCTTGCATCTCCACCAACCCACAATCCTGTGTTCAACCAAATGTATCTCCCATTTTTGTGTCCCACAAAATTACACTTTCTCATACTTAGTCAAATTTCTTGTTTTGAGTGCGGAAGTTCTTACCTTTTCTCTCACGTATTTAGTCTCGTTGGTCTACAGGTACGCAAACCTGCAGTCCCATATCCTACATAATGCACTCTTCATTCCTCATTATTCACCTCCATACTTATCCACTTTCCATCCTCTAATACATCACCTCACCACTTCCCATCGCATTTATTTCCCCCTACCACATCAACTGACACTTGTGTGAACATAATGTCGTTATTAAACTGGTGAAGATCTCATAAAAATTGCAATAAATTCAAAAATCTTGTCGTGCAGGATGACAAATTTGAAATAAGAATTACGACAATTAAACCATCATAGCAATATGTGGTAAATTAAATAAGAACTAATATTCCAAGCTGTAAATATCAACAATAGCACCACCTATTTCCAAGACTATGAAACAATGTAAATAATGTCAAGTAAGAGAAAGGAATTGTATTGTGGGGATACACTAAATACACTTGGATGTGAAGATCAATATTTTCAGTGGTCACAATCTTACAATTATTACAAATCTTTCTCTCCAACTGAGAAAAAGACAAACCTGGTCTAGACTTCAGGCATATCTCTTGCAGGTTGTGTTCTAGAGGTAACAAATTTCAGAGAACTTGTTCAATGGTGTGCAAATAGATTGAATTCAAAGAAGAGAATTATCCAACTCCAAGGAAAACAACTTAATTCTTTAGATCCTTCAGTATTTACCAGAATGCTACAACTCCCCACACCCACTATGTGATTCAAGGGAGAAGAGGCTAATGAATTTCTCAAACAACATAAAGGAGGAGATGAGCTCCTTGATAATATATGGATGACCCAAGAAACAACATTATATTTTCTAAGATCGAAGTAAGCGCCTTGAAATACCTATATAGGGAATTTTCTTGTATCATTGGTTTGGAATCAATGGCCTCTGTGCTAAGAAACATCATCTATGCCCTTCATTTCACTCTGCAAGATAATGATATCATAGATTAGGCTCATATTATTTCTAGTGAAATCTAATTTCAATTGAGTAATTTGAAAAAGACTCGAAAGTTTTATATGACACCCTATCTTATCTTTGTTATAATTTACTGTCATGTGTTTGAGTACTTGTCGAGGGAAAGAAACATTGATTTTAAGTTGGAACCAGTCTTCACCTGGTATCTAGCCTTGTATAGACACAAAGTTCAATATCATTTATCGATTGACAATAATTTCATTTCAATGTTTAAAAAAAGAAAAATTGGCCCTAACACATCAATGTTATCACTTGAAGTTACCACCTTTCTCACATGGAAAGGAGTTTTTGAAACCACTAAAGATTTCAACATTATAAGGTTATTTGGTAGTGAAGACAAACCTTTCCTCCTATTTTATGTATCAGACATGCATTTTGTCGTAGAGGTTTTTAGGTAATATAAGTCTCGAGCTGACTTCTTCAATGAGAAGATAAATAAGTAGTTCATCATGTTGCCTTGGAAAATTGGAGAAATTATTGTAAAACACATTTCCCATTTGAATGAACTTACAGGTCATTTTAACCAACTCAACCTAAATGAAGTTGAACTTGTTGAGGGTTTCGACCCAGATGAAATTTTATCGCATATATGTCCTTAATTGGTTATTCTTCTTATTTTACTAAAATTGAATAGTTTAAAGAAGGAGGTGGGGATAATTTGAATCTCCCTGAAGTTTCAAACGAGCGGGCTTTAAATGACATCGAGGAATTAGTCAGTACCAATGAAGGATATCGACAACAGGGTAGAGAAGCAACAGATAAAAATCCCAAATCACCAACTATGTCTCAAAAGAGTACCCCAATAAGAAAAAAACATAGGAGCAGTGGTATGGAGATGAGAAAAACACCCACCAAAAGTTTAGTCGATGGCGGTGATAAAGACCGAAAAAAGAAAAATCTTGAAAAATATCATACTATGTGTTGGCTACGGAAGTCACTCCTGGATTGCTTGCAGGAGCAAAGCCCGACACCCATTAGTTTATGTCACGGTTTGTGTATGGAAGAGGTGATAGAATTGAAGTAAACTCGAACGATATTGTTTCGACTCCGAAACTAGGCCCGACACGCATGGGTAGGTGAGGTATTGGACATACTTCAGACAGTGAGCTGTAATTCTTCTTCCTTTGTTTTTCTTTTCTTCTTGAATTCCCTCCCTTAGTTTGTTTTTTCCTTTCAAATGTGAGTTGTGGGTTATACTACCATCAAATTCTTAGATCTGCACATTCAAAAACCCATGTACTTATACTTATTTTTGTTTCCCCCTCTTTCAAATTTTCCAACACTTAGTCATTTTTTAAGTGAGGAGGCAGTAATCCCGCGTTTGACAAAATGTATCTCCCATTTCCATGGCGCGCAAAATGACTCTTTCTCATACTTAGTCAAATTCATTGTTTTGGGTGCAGAACTCCTTACCCTTTCCCCCCATTTCTTTAGTCCCACGGGTCCACAAACCTGTACTAGTCCCATATCCTACATAATGCACTCTCCATTCCTCATTATGCACCTCCATACTTAGCCACTTTCCATCCGCCACGACATCACATCACTAATTCCCATTGTATTTATTCTCCCCTACCACATTAGATGCCACTTGTGTGAACATAATGTCGTTATTAAACTGGTGAATATCTCATAAACCTTGCAATAAATTCAAAAATCATGTTGTGCGCAGGACGACAACTTTGAAATATGAATTATGGCAATTAAACCATTAGAGAAATAGGTGGTAAATTAAATAATAACTAATATGCCAAGATGTAAATATCGACATTAGCGCCACCTATTGCCAAAACTACAAAACAATGAAAATAATTTCAAGTAAGAGAAAGAAATTTTAATGTGGGGATACACTAAATACACTTGGACATGAAGATCAACATTTTCAGTGGTCATGAGATTACAATTATTATGAAGCTCTCCCTCTAGTTGAGAAAAAGATGAACCTGGTTTGGACTTCAGGCATAACCCTTGCAGGTTGTGTTCCAGAGGGAACATATTTTTGAGAACTTGTTCAATGGTGTGCAAATAGATTCAATTCATAGAAGAGAATGATCCAAATCAAAGGACAAAACCCTATTTCTTTATCTCCTTCAGTATTTACTAGAATGCTACATCTTCCCATGCCCACTATGTGATTCAAGGGTGGAGAGGCTAATGAATTTCTCAAACAAAATAAAGGAGGAGATGAGCTCCTTGATAAGTATATGGTCAACCCAAGAAATAACACTAGCTCTTCTAAGATTGAGGTAAGCTCCTTGAAATACCCATACAAGGAATTTTCCTAGTTATTTGCACATATCATTGGTTTGGAATCAACAACTGTTGTGCCAAGAAACATCATCTATGCCCTTCATTTCGCTCTGCATGAGAATGTTTTCATAGATTGGGGTCATATTATTTCTAGTGAAGTCTCATTTCAATTGAGTAATTTTAAAAAGACCCAAAATTTTTATATGACATCCTATATTATCTTCACCATAGCTTACTATCATGTGTTTGAGGACTTGTCAAGGGAAAGGAACATTGATTTTAAGTTGGAAATAGTCTTTGCCTCTTATCCATCCTTGTATAAATACAAAGTTCAATATAATTTCTACTTGGTTCACAATAATTTCATCTCAGAGTTAAAAAAAATTGGTTTATGTCCCTAACACGTCGACTTTATCACTCGAAGCTGCGACCTTTCTCACACAGAGAGGAGTTTTTGAAAGAACTAAAGATTTCATCATTATAAGGTTATTTGGTAGTGAAGAGAAACCTTTCCTGCTCCCATTTTATGTATTGAACAAGCATTTTTTTTTATAAAAGTTTGCATGAAATATAAGTCTTGGGATCACTTCAACGAGAAGAGAAAGAAGTAGTTCATCTCGTTGCCTTGAAAAATTGGAGAAATTATTGTAAAACACATTTCCCATTTGGATGAACTGACATGTCATTTTGACCAACTCGGATTGAATGAAGCTGGACTTGTTGAGGGTTTCAAACCAAATGATATGTTTACTACACATATGTCCTTGATTGGTTATTCTTATTATTTTACTAAAATTGAACAATTTAAAGAAGGAGGAGGGGATAATTTAAATCTCCCTGAATTTTCAGTTGACCTGGATTTAACTGACATGGAAGAATTAGTCAATAACAATGAAGGATATTGACAAAAATGTAGAGAAGCAACATATAAAAATCTCAATTCACTGACTGCGTCTCAAAAGAGAACCCCAATAAGAACAAAATTAGATAGAAGCAGTGGTATGAAGATGATAAAAACACTTGTCGGAAGTTCAGACGATGGCAGTGATAAAGACCCACCAAAGAAAAATATTTAAATCTCATACTGTATATACTTTTGTCAAGAGAAAAAGGGAAATGCAAAAAATAGGGCTAGGCATACCTAAAACCCAAGAAATACCATGAGCTATGGATGTGCATGAACTTATTGAAGAACCTAGTTGGTTTGAGTAAAGACTAATAGAAACATGAGAAATCGTTGAAGCCCTAGTCACTGAGGAACCAAAGATATTTGAAGAAGAATTTGTAACTTTGCACCACACAACCTACAATTGAGCATCCAAAAAATTGTTAATTGAGAAAGTGAATACAAAAAACAAGAAGGAATGTGAGAAATGGAAATCAACAATTGATTTCGATGTAGTTTCACCTTAAAAAATTGTAGAATCCCATGAAGCAATTGGAGATGCCCTAAAACAATATGTTATTAACATTGAAAAGGAGAATTTGGTATTGAAACAAAAAATAAAATAATTAGAGGCAGCTTTAATTCTAGGACATTTGTTTCCATAACCTTTAAATACAATTCAACCGACACTCACTTTAGAAGATATCCTGGAAATCAATAACAAATGTAAGGGTTCATCTAGTTTGTTACAAGCAATGAGAAAGTATGTTGGATACGGGATACAAAAAATAATAGATCTGATTTAAGAAATTTGGGAGCTTGCACAGAGCACCACCAACTTTGCATCAAGGATTACAAATTTCAAATAATATATTCAGAAAGACCCATAGAATGATGAATGTTTCTACAATGACATTGTGGGTACATTCTTGGCTAAAATTTCAAGCTTGAGCGATATTCATAGAAGAGAGAAACACATTCCTTCAAACACCAAGATGAAACAAATAAATGCATGTTGTTTGAAGAGAATAAACAATATGAGAGAAATGATAAATGAATTAGATTCTTTTAAGAACAAAAGAGGTGATTTTTACTTTAAGCTTGTTTACCTCACAAAATAACTCAATGGCCTGAGTTTGTTAATGGATACAATACTTTCTTCTAAAGAAAAACTATTATAACAACTAAGTGCATTGAAAGTTGCATGGGAAAACAAGTTCACCGAATCAATATCATTCTCTGAGGGAAAAATTGAAAGGTGGCTAGTTAGATACATATATATAAATGATGAAGTAGATGACACGTTGGAACAATCAGGAACATACTTAAGAGAAATGGAGAATGAATTGTTCGAAATAAAGACGAGGCATGAGATTACGGTCGCTCCCATGAGGGAATATATTGAAGATTGGTTAAGAAAATCCTTAATCAAAATTGTTGAACTAGAACGACAAGAGACGGTTGCAACAATTATGCCACCTCAACAACATCAAGCATCTAGAAAAGAGGCACCTTTAAGCAAGTAAAGGGTTCATAAAAAAATCCCATCACACTGAGTCAAATAACAATTGTTCTCTTCCCTTGTCATCATTCTTCTACAATCATTTTTCATATTGCCTTCCATTTCCCATTAATATGTGAAACCTAGGTGGATCCTTGATTATTTTTCTTCTGTCTTCTAGGTCTTCTCATTTCATAGACCATGGGAGCCCCATACCAGTTCTATTTGAAGGACAAACACATATATTTGATTTCAATACATTTACTAAGTTTTTAAAAGAAAAATAGATATTATTTTTTTGAGGTTCCCAGAGAACTATTTTGGGATATTACATTATTGTAATATCAATGACCTGGATTTATAGATGGAATGAAATGAAATACATATGTATAGAAAAGTAATACATAGAGATACAGTAAAATTTGACTTCTATTAATAAAGAGAAAGTGTTGAAACTGTAAAAATGTGTACTGAAACAAACTTGCTTGAATGGTAGCAACTTATCTTTGAGAAGAGATGTGATGGCTATGCTTATTCACAAGAGGATGAGTACGATGAGGCTTGAAAGGAATTTTTAACATAAAACGTAAATGACAAAACCCTAAACATCCAAAAACCTAACCTCGGGAGATGAAACAACAAAAGGTTTGTGGGACCCAATGGGGGTAGTTGATACATCAACTTCCCGAGGGTGTAGATTTTTCATACAATCTCTGTTTCAGGTGCTCAATACATCATTGGAAAGGTATAGAAGAGGATTACATATTTCATTCAATATAGCATCAGCCTTCAGCGACATGTTAGGCACCGATGAGCCCAAAAAGTGTTGTTTAGGGCCTCAAAACAGCCCCAAAAGTTTGGGACCCAAAAAACTATAAAAACAACTGCCAAGATGGAAATTGTTCCTTGACCTAGTGGAATAAGTGGGTGACCATCGATATCCACCGATATAAATCCTCCCCCATTAGGAAGAAATGGTCTCCATTACGTTGAGCACCCCCATCAGATGGGGAAACATTTGTTGAACTTGGCCCCAGGTGAGCCACTTGCCTTGGTGAAAGAGTTTCCCTGATCTGACAACCTGATAAAGTTGGATCCTCTGTTTGTGAGTGCCCTTAATCTGAGTGTCCCTGATATGATCAATAGATTCATTTTCCATGTAGTCAGGTTTGAGCTCTTTTGGTGTCAATTGCTCTGAGATCTCTTATGTGTCCAATAATGGTGGAAAGTATGGTTGAAGGAGGTCCACATTGAACACTGGGTGCATGCCAA
>CBVK0102014421.1:0-10488 GCA_900067695.1 Picea abies
GATAACAATTGTCCCTATAATAATTTAGAACAAGATATTTATAGTTTGAAAATTGATTGCTTAATTAGGATGGACTGGTTGGACCAGCACCATGCCCTTATGGATTGTCGTAAAAAGAGGTTCACATGTCTGGATGAGGAGGGAAATCAGGTAACAGTCCAAGGAATTCCCATAGTCGTGGCTGTGAGGGAAATCTCGGCCATGCAACTGAAGAAGTGTTACCGGAAAGGCTGTCAATTATTTGCAGCTCGGGTGGAAGAAGCATCCCAAGAAGTAGTATCGAATCTGGAAGACTACAGGGTGCTCAAAGAGTTTGAGGACGTGTTTCAGGAGGTGCCTGGACTACCTCCGAAGAGGGACATCGATTTTTCTATAAATCTGATGCCTGGAGCAGCTCCAATTTCAAAGGCTCCTTATAGAATGAGCACACCAGAGCTGAAAGAGTTGCAACTGCAGCTCGAAGAGATACTAAAGAAATGTTATGTTCGCCCCAGTGTGTCACCATGGGGAGCCCCACTCCTATTCGTGAAGAAGAAAGATGGGACGTTGAGGCTATGCATTGACTTTCAACAGTTGAATAAAGTCACTGTCAAAAACAAGTATCCTCTGCCAAGGATTGATGATCTTTTTGATCAGTTAAAGGATGCGAAAGTATTTTTGAAAATAGATCTTCGATCTGGATATCATCAAGTGAGGATAAAAGATGAAGACATCAGCAAGACCGCCTTCAGAACAAGGTACGGTCATTATGAATTTACAGTGGTGTCGTTTGGACTGTCCAACGCGCCTGCTATCTTCATGTGCTTAATGAATGGAGTGTTTAGGAATTATCTGGACAAGTTTGTCATAGTCTTCTTGGACGATATCTTAGTGTATTCCAAGACAGAGGAAGAACATGAACAACACTTTAGAATGGTGCTGCAAGTGTTGAGAGAACACCAACTGTACGCAAAACTGAACAAGTGCTCATTTTACCAAAAGCAGATCCATTACTTGGGACACATTATATCTGAGGAAGGGATCGTAGTGGATCCTGAAAAGGTACATGCCATTCGAGAATGGCCAGCACCAAGGAATGTGACAGAAGTTAGATCTTTTATGGGTATGGTAGGCTATTATAGGAGGTTCATAGCCGGATTTTCAAGGATAGCTCATGCTATCACTTCCTTGCAAAGGAAGGAGAAGAAGTTTTAGTGGACCGATGAATGTGAGAGCAACTTCCAGTGATTGAAGCAGCTGCTAACTGGTGCTCCAATCCTGAAGATTGCGGATCCAAACAAGGATTACGTAGTGTGCACAGATGCATGTAAGGAGGGGCTGGGAGGAGTTCTCAGCCAAGAGGGATTTGTAGTTTGCTATGAATCCCGAAAGTTGAAGGAGCATGAGAAGAATTATGACACTCATGATTTGGAGCTGGAAGCAATCGTCCACGCCTTGAGGAAATGGAGACATTACCTCATGGGCAAGAAATTCGAGTTGAGAATAGATCATAATGGTCTGAAGTATTTATTTGATCAGGCAACCTTAAATGCCAGGCAAATTAGATGGCTAGAATTTCTGTGCGAATATGACTTTGATATCAAGCATATCAAAGGGAAATAAAATAAGGTGGTTGATGCACTCAGCAAAAAAGTGCACAAATTAAATGCTACAGCCATTAGCATGTACAAAACTAAGATTAAAGACAAAATTCTTGAAGCTGCAAGTGCCGATTTGCAGTACAAAAGACTTGTAGAAAAGCTACAGCAGCATGAGAGACCACAAACCCAGAAAAGTTGCACTTTGGGAACTGATGATTTACTTCTGTATAAAAACAGGGTGTATGTACCTAATGTCCAAGAATTGAAGCTAGCAATTCTAAAGGAGATGCATAACGTGGCTTATGCTGGACACCCTGGATATCAGAAGACTGTGGCATCAGTCAAGGGCCATTATTTTTGGCCAGGTTTGAAGAAAGAAATTGCGGAATACATCGCCAGATGTATGGAGTGCCAAAAGGTTAAGGTGGAGCATAGGCACCCAGCAGGGTTGTTGCAGCCTTTACCTATTCCCAAATGGAAATGGGGCGTGGTAACAATGGATTTTATCACAGGATTGCCTAGAACAAGCAAGCAGCATGATTCAATCATGGTGGTGGTGGACAAGCTTACCAAAGCCATCCATTTTATTCCACTGAAAACCACCCACAGAGCAGCAGATGTTGCTGATATCTTTTTAAAAGAAGTGGCACGCTTGCATGGAATTCCTAGGACAATTGTGTCTGATAGAGACCCGAAATTCACTTCGAATTTCTGGAAAGGACTGTTCAAAGGATTTAGAACGAATCTGAACTTTAGCACAGCATATCATCCCGAGTCTGATGGACAAACAGAGAGAGTAAACAGAGTAATCGAAGACATGCTGAGAATGTATGTGATGGATAAATAATCCAGGTGGGAGGACTACCCGCATTTGGTAGAATTCGCCTACAATAATGGGTACCATGCATCATTGAAGATGAGCCCATTCGAAGCACTTTATGGAAGAAAGTGCAACACTCCAGTAAGCTGGGATAATCCAGCTGACAGAGTAGCAGTTGGACTTGAACTACTCAAAGAGATGGAAGATCAGATGATAAAAATCAAACAGAATCTGAAAGTTGCCCAGGACAGGCAGAAAAGTTACGCTGATAATAATAGAATCCATAGAGAATTCAAAGTGGGAGACCATGTTTTCCTGAAAGTGAAAACTAACAGGAGTTCCCTGAAATTGGGAAGTTGCGCCAAGTTGGCAGCAAGATTTTGTGGGCCATTTGAGATCCTGGAAAGGATTGGGCCAGTTGCATACATGCTTGCATTACCTGCCTCTATGACTGTACATAATATATTTCATGTTTCACTGCTTAAGAAATATGTACCCGATGCTAATCATGTTATCGATTGGAATGTGATTCAGGTGGAACCAGAAGGTGTCCTGCAAGTGCATCTTGTGCGCATATTGGACAGGAAAAGCAAACAGATGCGGAATCGAGCTATAGAACTTGTAAGGGTCCAGTGGACTTGGTACGGTCCTGAGGACGCGACATGGGAGCATGAAGAGGTTATGCGGGCAGAGTACCCGCATCTTTTTGAAAATTTTGAAAGGCATGCAGATGTTGTGTAAAGATGCACTGAGGACAGTGCAAAAATAAGGGGAGGGGGATTGTAGTGTCCCCAAGGCCGAGCCCCGTTGTAAACCATGTTTTGAAAGGAATTGTAATTATGTTTTATAGGCTGGTGAGCCAAGTTTTGTATAACTGGTAGGCTTATGGGTTTGTTAGGCCAGGGAGCCTAAGTATTGAAGGCCAAGAGCCTGTTGATGTACTTGTATGTATGCAGAATGATTAATAAAATACAAGCACCACCATGTGCAGACCGACCACGACGAATGAGTGAAGGGGGACTGAGCATCCACAGAATGGGCAAGGAGTTAGGGGGCTGAAGGTGGGGAAAAGGGGCTAAGTGTTGAGCCTAGGGGGCTTAAGCCTTGGAAATAATATTTTAATATTATTCCAAAAGAGAAGTGCATTATATGTTTTAACCTAAGTCCTTTTGGAAGGACATGTGATTTCCAGATGGCGGAAGGCATGCACGTTGCAGGAATGCATGTAGTCGCGTGGGTGACAAGTGTCAACCCTGACCATGCAATAAAAGGCCGAGATGAGCCTTGTTGGGGTTTTTTTTTCCTCCTCCATGGGACTCACGGACTGCCCGAAG
Source organism: Picea abies (assembly GCA_900067695.1). Classification (NCBI taxonomy): domain Eukaryota; kingdom Viridiplantae; phylum Streptophyta; class Pinopsida; order Pinales; family Pinaceae; genus Picea; species Picea abies. The sequence continues at coordinate 3,735 of CBVK0102014421.1, forward strand.
GGAAGGGGTCTGACTCTTGCAGAAAAACCCTCGTACATCCTCTGAACTGAAAGGCGTGTATCTGTGTTTTGTCTGGGAAATCCGGTACATCCCCAGTCTGAACCATCCGAACCTGTGTGACCCCTTGCGTGGATTGTCTGTCACGCATTCCCAACACCAGAGCGTGAGTCTATCCTGGGTAGGGGGGAAGGGAAACGGCCATTCGGCCGGAAGGGGGAGTCTGTGTGATTCCCTGCGGAAATTGCTTCTCAGGAAATTCTAAATATCAACACCGTGAGACCTAGTTGCCATTGCGGAGCTGGTTTTGAGAGGCCTGATTTTGTATTCTCGGTTGAATTTGTGGTCAGGCAAAGATGGATTGTGCGTGAATTTTTGTCCAGTGCAGGTGGTAATTGAGCCTGTGTGTGACCTCTATCTAGGTAAGGGAGGTGGATATTGTTGGGAGAGGTTTCTTCCAGAGAGTGTCCAGCACCAGCTTCAGGCTCTGAGACTTCCTGATCCGGCCTGTTGTCGAGGCCCAGAGAGGGAGGTTAGCACCAAATCCTCCTTCTTAAAACTAGGTCAAGGCATAGAGCCAACTCCTCTATCGAGCACAAAGCCTTACATACACGTTTTGTTGCATGAAGTAACTCAGAACTACTTGCACTTAGCCTTGCAAGCTATTGACTCTTACATCCCTTCTCTTCTTCTACAATACATTCTTACACTTATTTATACTTTTACATTTTCTTTAAAAAATTCTTAGACATGGGTAAACCCATGGGCCGACATCCCATAACCCATTACAAAAACTCTAATGAACCCCTCGTTGGGTCCACATAGCCTACAAAATAAGTGAGATCTGTGATCTCAGCTCCGCCATGGCACTCCATCTTCGACCAACCTATCGAAGTCCAAAAGTGGTCCTAACCCGACAAAGGATTCCTCAAAACTTGGTTAAGGGCCAATAGGCCCCCAACACTCACTTGTGACTCGTCCCGAGTCACTCAGGTCTGGGCAACGCTGCTTTGAAGGCCTTGAGCTTCAATCGAGCTTCCTCGGCTTATTGCTTCGCCTGAGCTTCCTGCTCAATGAGCTCCTAGATTATCTATGTTTTAACAAGCCCTTCCAAGCGTTGTTCCACCGATGAAACCACCTGGTCCAATTGTGAGCCTTTTCCTTCAATTTCTTCAAACACCTTGTAGGCTTCATCCTGCACAGGTTGCATCTTCTGCGTGACTTCCATTAATCTGCCCTGGATGGCAGTAATATTTTGTTGGACTGTACGATGCTCTTGTGATCTCTTCATTCTCTCAACTGCGCCTGCACGGAGGATGCCTACTATTGTGCCTCCTATAACTATGCTTCCAACTTCCTTAGCTCTAGATCTTCTATGAGGTGTTCATAAGTCGGCGCACTTCTGTCGCTCAGTTGTTTTCATTCTGAAGCGAGGGCCCTGATTTTTATAACTGCATTCTAAGTGGCTTCCTCCCTCTGATTGTGCACCTTTTGTGGAGTGCTCGGTACTGCTTGGACCTCCAACTCAGTTATCCTCACTTGAAGCTTTTGAATGGTCTCAGTGAGCTTCGCCACTTAAACTTTGACTAACTCTTGTTCCTCCTGTTCCCAACCTGGCATAGAGCAACATGCTCTATTCACTACCTCTTTAATTGCGGCTCATTCTATGAGAAACTGCTCCTTTTCTTTCTGCAACTGTACTTTTTCATCCTTTACCATTGTCCAAAACTCATCTTTTCATTTTCATAGGCAGTTACGCAGTACCGTGCTACGCGTAATTGCTCTAAGACTTCCTCTTTTTCCTATTTCAAGGCTTCTATAGCCTTGTTCTTTTCATCCTTGATGTTATGAAGTTGAGCCTTTGTCGCATCTACTAGCATTCTCAATTGGGTTGGTTCATCCCCCAATTCTACAATCTATGATGAGGAAGGCGCAGTGGGCACTATGTAGACAGATCGAATATCCTGTTGCATTTCCTTTAATTCCTTCTCGGCCCTTTCATATAGCTCCTCCTACTTCACTCAATATCTCTGCAAGAGATCATTAGATGCATCCTCCATGGGTCTGCGGACTAGACTGATATAATCCTCTATAAGTGTAGCCTCCATATGGGGCTTTCTAGCACGCGTCTTCTTTCTTGTCGAAGGTTTCTACGGAGAAACCTTCCTCTTCTGCGTAGTTATTGTTTCAGTGGGGGGATCTTTCAGCAGTGTAGCTTTGCCTTCTCCTTTCTTTTCTCCTTCATCCCCTCCTCCCTGTCCATATACTTGGTCTTCTCTTCCTCCTCCTCCTATGGGTGAGCCAAATCCATTTTCTTCAGAGGCGTTGTCCTCCTCATTGGTTTCTATGTTCTGGACATCTTCCTACTTCTTCTTCTTCTTCATCCTGCTGGATTGTCCAGCATGCTCGACCCGGGTGACCAAGGGGCTTCCTATGATGTCAGTGTCAGAGAGTTCTACATCATCGACTCGTACAAGGAACTCCTCCGACCATTCCTTGGAGATCTGCTCCATGTCCTCATCATTCATCTTATAATATGACTGTAACTCTTCCTTTCTCTCGTCTCTACGCGCAATGATGTAGATAAAATATGGGTATGCGCAAAACTTCACAAAATGTCGGTATTGGTGCAAGGTGTGAGGTGTCATGCATGGAAATGATTCAATGGAAACCTTTAGTTGTTGATAATAGGCATGGAACACAGTGTTTGACTCCCATTGCTTCGACATGTCGTTGATGTACTACAAGGTAGAGAACCTAGCGGCCAACAGCTTCGATGGTTCTATCTCCGAAAAGGTGGCTCCTTCCGTCATTTTCCAAGTGACAAATGCGATCAAAACAAGCAACCAGCTAAAGTGGAACTTGTATCCCTGATCCTGAGCTTCGTGACAATATTTCTCAAGTTCATTGATGAGGTAACTCGTCCAATTAATCTGCATTCCCTCAACGCATTTTCCTGCGAGGTCCACCACAAACTCGGTGACCTGTGTGGGATGGTTCTTTCTTACAAGATTGCCATCTATGAGTTGGAAAGCGATGCGCACTGTGCCATCCTGGATAGAGGCTACCTTGTAGCCTCACTTTCCCTTTTCAACTTCACCATATGCTTCCTTGATGCATTGTGCCAGGGAGCGGTCTGAGGCCTTCCTTGGGTAAAATTTCTAAGGGTCAAGTCACTTCATTCTTAATCTTGTAATCAAGTGGATCAGCTCTAGATCCACAGTAATCCGTCGGTTGAGCCACAAGTATCCGCCATGGTAGCATGACAAGAGGAGTTTAACGCAAGCATTAACCTCCTAGTGACGGCCAAAATGGGGAATCTTCATCAGATTAAGTATCATGGACTGCACCAACTCCTTAATCCATGATTGGGAGATAATGCGAGGCTTATTCCTAGTTGACTTTGTCAGGTATCTGTGGGGTATGAGCATAGCGTATTTCTTTCTATCTCCAAGATTTAAGTCGTTGTTCTTTAGTAACAGGATCTATCCCAACTGGCTCCCAGCTATGTGTATTCCCTGCGAAATGTACGCAGTGATCAGAGTATACTCATAGTCTCGTGGAATGCTATCGCGGTTAACCGAGCCAGCCAAAGGTGGGATATACTCTGGTAAGATCGACAGGATCTGCTTTGCATTAGCCAGATTGCTGCGATGCTTACTTCGTTGCTCGGTCTCGAGGTTGACATGACCAAAACGACATCCAGACGAAGGGGAAGCCTGCAGTCCCCTGTTCGATGATGCATGTACACCTTTATACATATCTCTATCAGCCATGAAATTCTTAAGAACCTCTTCGAAGGACTTCTCTAACTTAGTGGGTTCACCCGACATTCTCAATTTTAACTAGACAGGTCGGGTAGGCGAACGGACAGGTGGGCTAAACAACGGATGGAAAGGTCTGATAACACAGCTTGACATGCAATCACTTTTTTTCTTGTCTCATATAATCACGGGTGGAAAAAGGTGGTCCCGACGCAGCGTCCGATGGGTGAAATAAGCGAGTGTCGTAACGTATTCCTCCAACAGGCATGAATGTTTTCATCAATGTGAATCTATCTGTTATGGCACAATCTCAACATCCAACGGCCATCTATCCACCCATAAATGTGTTTCCTAGCCATTCCGGAGCGTTTTTCTAACGGTCAAGGCACCTCCAACAGTCATATTGCTTCGCCAGGGTGAAGTCCCATTCTGCGTGGTCCTATTGTTCCAGCGAGGTGCAAATCCTGCAAACCTGCCTCCTATGAAGTCTTCCATATGTTCTTTGTAGCTTCCTGTAACTTTTCTAACTTGGCTTTATTTTTACCGAGCTTCCTTGCCTTCTTTCCTGTGATCTGAGTTCCTCTAATTGTTTTTGGAATCCTCTTTCCATTCTTATTCTTATATTCTCTTAGTGTAGTGACTTCGCACAGCTGATGTGCTCTCAAAGGGTTCGAAGTTAGTATCCCTTCACTTATTAATTCCATGGTGGATATTCTTCTTTATTGCATGGATAGGTCCTTCAAACCTTCTTGCGTTCTTTCAACTTTGACAAATAATTCTCTTGCCCTCTGTTGCTTCAACTTATCTTCTCATTCTTCTATCAGTCGATCTATTTTTCTAGCTATGAAATCCCTTAGTTCTTGCTTTTTATTTTCTTCAGCTTCTTCCTCTGCTTTCCTTCTGATCCAATCTTTCTCAATCCAAGTCTTTCCTAACAAAAGTGGGAAAGGGGCATTGTTCTCAACAAACTTAATGACTTCATATTCCTCTTCAGTCGATGTTCAATGAAAAATAATATGTATATTAGTAATTCTTCCACATAGGCTTATTATCTTTCCTTTAAACAAGCCTATTCTTCCCAATCAAGGTACCACGGTCGGCTTTCCCAAAATTCCCCAAGTTTCTTCTATCATAGTATTTACTTGTGTTTCTTCATCCAAGACACAGTCTATGTCGAACTCTTCTATTCTTTCACTTATGCATTGTTTTTCTTTCATGATCTTTGGTAAACTGACATCTTTGTGATCATTCATCATTTCTTTCAATTATAATAACATAGTCTGAGATTTCTCTGATTATTTCTCTTTATGATTCTCTAACATGCTCTTAGTTTCTTAGCTTTCTTCATAGTTTTCTTGTCTCATGTTCATCCTTTCAACTTTAGCAATCATTATGGGACAATCCTCAACCTGATGACCAACAATTTTACAACAAAGACAAATAGGACCTGTACCAGGGCATTCCTTAGCAAGATGTCTCGGTCTTCTATAGTTATAACACAAAGTTAATCCACTTTTTCTCTTAAGCGTTCCCCAACCTCTCCTGTATTGTTCACTAAGATAACAATGTTGGACCTGCAATATGCAAAAACTCTTTCTATGCATAGGAATAAAATATCTTTCTTCATTTCTATTAGCTTTACTTAGATCAACTCTTTCTTCCAACTGCGCCCTAGCTTTCAGACTAGGACAAAATCTATTAAACATACTTAAATTCATGCTTTCAAAACAAAAAATTTCACTTATCTTACTCTTATCAAAGCACAAAGCTTTACCTCTTTTAAGATGTTACCTCTATTCTTCAAGTTAGATTTATTTCTTAGCACAGAGCTTTGCAAGTCAAGTAGAGTACTGCGCACTTCAGCAGCAGATCTACGCACAGAGCTTCTCTTTTCTTTACTTCAATTCCCAGCAATCACAATTTCAGGTCCTAGCAATGGAACCATTTATTGGCACAGGGGCAGACCCAGGGTTCAATGCTTCAACAGTGCACCAAAAAAACCCTAACTACTGGCCCTTTCGAAAACACCTGCAAAGTAGGTGAAGTCTCACCCGAGGTAGAGGCAGGGGGGTTACCGGAATCATGTGTCTGTAAATGAGCTGGGACACAAATCTATGATTATAACACTTCACAAAGTACTTTAATAACACTCAGATGATGATATGAATTAGTTCATTATCTTTTATTAACATCGCAGAATAAACCCTAATATGGTACAACACAAAAACAACAAAGAGTAAATACTTCAACCACTTATCACACGACGCAGAGTTAGAACTAACATTCATTCTTAAGCAAAGCACTAAGCATCATCAGATCTATCTATCATATATAACAGTAAGGCACTAAGCAGATAAATAACATGAATAACAAAGCACAAAGCACGCCAAAGACACAAGATGTACGTGGTTCACCCTAGTGTGGGGCTACGTCCACCAACTACTTCGTCTTCTTTATTAGTATTCAATCTCTTACATTCATTTGCTCATGTGCACTAAGCCACAGAGCCAAATCTCACACCAGACAGAAGATCTGTGCGATGCGCATCATATCCTCCTTCTCAAAACTAGGTCAAGGCACAAAGCCAACTTCCCTATCGAGCACAAAGCCTTTCATACACGTTCTGTTGCACAAAGCAACTCAGAACTACTTGCACTTAGCCTTGCAAGCTATTGAATCTTACATCCCTTCTCTTCTTCTACAATATTGTTGGGTGTGTGTTATATTATTTGCATGTGTGTGTGTGTGGGTGCGTCAGATACAACAACTGCGTCTGACAATCCCTTCACCTAGGGCTCTGTCGTGTGCATCGGGCGCTTTCCTAGGGGGGTCCCAGGGGGGGCAAGTATGCCCCCCCTGGTTACGCGCAGCGTTCGGGGCAACGCCCCGAAATTATTTTTTTTGGTGGTTTTTGTTATTTTTAGCTGATTTGTAAATTAATCCCAGATTAAGGGATTAGGGTTTTGGTATCTACGGAATACCTAAAAACATTG
>CBVK0102014429.1:0-10579 GCA_900067695.1 Picea abies
TAGGTTAAATCATGACAATCATCCTCATTTGAATACTATATTTTTAGTTAGTTTTGTTTCTGGTTTAGTTTACTTTATCAGTCATTTAATATTAATATAGTCATTTAATATTAAGATATTTGGATCAGTGTAATATTAATTAATATTATACATTAAAGTGGTCCATATGTTAAACAAAATTTCAAGATTTTTGTATTGGAATTAGAGTCATTCTCTTAGTGATAACTATTATTCAGTATTTTGAGATTATTTGGAATCTGATTGATGCCTTCCATGAATGCTTTGGACGCTCGTATCATCACGGGGACAAACAATACAAATGATTGTTCGTTTTGATGATAAGCCTAAGGATCACGGGTGAATGTTTTGAACCCTTCTACGTTATTATTTTTAGAAATTATTGTTTGTTTTAATGGTGAAGATATTAGAGATAATGTTGAAATTAGACAAATAGTTTTTATATTATCAATCTATATAGTTTCTATATTATCAATAGATATATGTATTTTATATGTATTTTCTTGTAGTGGAAATAATTTCAATATCATATTGCATTGAATAATGGTGGTGGTACATAATGGATATATCTATTAAATGACATCAATTTATGTGTGATTTTAGATAGATTATCATTGTGTATTTCATATTTTATTTTAATGGGATTTTTCATAACATAAGTCAATAATATGGATGAAATAGATCATCCATGGATTGACATCATGTTTATTGTGGAACTAATTCATGAAAAATGGTATGATGCATTTTATGTTCATCTAGATCATGATTGTGTATTTTATATTTTATTATAATGGCATTCTTCATAACATAAGTCAATAATATGGATGAAATTGATCATCCATGGATTGACATCATGCTCATTGTGGAACTAATTCATGAAAAATGTTATGATGCATTTTATTTTCATTTATATGGGTGGATTTAGTGGAAGAAATTGCATATCCATTTTCCAAAAGACATTCCTATGTTAGCTTAGGCACACCAATTGCTACGACCAAACTTAATCAACTATCTTAGTAAAACAATGCAACCATAGAAAGAAAAAGTGATTGTTTATTACACATTAACTACTTATGTAACTCAAAATTACTACACTTCATGTTCATAGTTTAAGTATGCAAGTATTCTTCATAATTATTTCTTAATTCCTCTTATTTTATGCACCTCACTAATAACATTTCTTTGGCCTATAAAATAAAATTGTTTCTCGAATTATCCCATAGCATTCTTCTTTGCATGCTAATTCATTGCTACGTACCAACTTGGTGGATTTTCCTAGATAAACATTTGTACTGTACTTAATGGCAACAATTAATTTATGAAATATAAAATGCGAAAAAAGTAAATAGGAAAGACACTCATATTAAAACTAGAGAATATAACCATTTTTTATAATCCAAAAAGAGAGAGAGCAATGTTCATATCTCTCATTGAAGGCGAAAGATCCAATTGAGTAGAGCTCCAACACAATAACCGTACTTGGAGAAACATTACACAACCTTCTATGTCTATAAACATTTCTTACTAGAAAAACCCTAACTACTTGTGGTCCCATCATTACACAGTATTGGTATCCTAGTTGACTTTATTTAATACAAACAACCCTTTTACATTAAGTAACCATCCACTATCTACCTAATGAGCCTTATTTAAAGAAGATGGCCTTATACATTAATTGCATGACTCATAAGCACCGCGAGGTAGGGTGTTCAAGGTAGGACCATAACATGCCCTCCCCTTTTAAAATTAGTGTGCTCTTGATCTGGATTATTTTTGGCATGAAATGAGAGAAGATATATAATAAAGAAATGCACAGAGATATCGCAGATATTTGACGGCTGCGCTCTTCTTGCGAATGAGCGCAATCGTCGCATCTCTTCTTAGAGATAAGACACCACCATTCCAACAAGCTCGTTTTCCATTGCATTTTACAGTTTTGGCTTATTTCCTTATTGAATAGAAAACTAGTTTTATTGTATCTCTATTATTTTGTGTTAAACATCTTTTAATAATTTGTATTAATTTCGTTCTACTCATAAAATCCGGATCAGATCCTCAAGTTTGGATGTGTCGAGATTGCTATAAAATTGTTGTTAATTTCCATGTCTTATCTTCATTTTTAATATCCTTCCACTATACAAGGACTTTCCAAATAGTGTGTTTGGGTAGTCAATGCTCTTTGGTGGATAACACTTCCTTTGGCTGTAACCAAACATAACCTTCTTCATGAAGTTTACAAATTCTTATATGAAGCTGATAATTCATCTCCATGAGCTTCTTCATACATGAGACATTAAAGACTGGGTGAATCTTGGAGTGGGTAGGGAGAGATAATTTGTTAACAACTTGTCTAATGCCTTGGAGGATTTGATGGGGTCCATAGAACATTGGCACTATCTTTTGGTGGCCCTTTTCCTTAAGAGAGGTCTACTTATAGGGACAAAGATGAAGAAACACCAAATCCCCTTATTAAAAAAATGCTAAGAGTGATTTTGATCTAGTTTCTTCTTCATTTTGAAGCCAAAACCATATTGTCCTTAAAGTGTACTAAGAATGGCGAGTCTAATTTTATTTTTTTGATCCACTTCTTGATCCTTTGATGTTCCCATTCAATAAAAGGCCACTGAGAGAGGTTTTTTTCCATAAATAGCTTCATCTTGTGACATTTGGTAGAACCATGATAAGTTTCATTGTACCAACATTCCATAAGAGGTAACCATTAAACCCATTGGTGTTGTTGGTCTGATGCAAAACATCACAAATAGGTTTCTAAACACTTGTTGGTGACCTCTATTTGATATTCCATTTGGGGATGATAATACATGCTCATTTTAAAGTGTGTGCCCTATATTTTAAACAAATCATGCCAAAATTTGTTGGTGAAGGCGGGGTCACAATTTGTAACAATGGAATAAGGCATACAATGTAATTTTAAAATGTGATCCAGAAATACTTGGGCGATAGTGGGTGGCATAAATGGATGCAAGAAAACACACAAGTGAGTATATTTGGAAATTTGATCCAATATCACCATGATAATAGATTTGTTGTCATATTTAAGGAGGCCCACTATGAAATCCATGGAAATATAATCCTAGATAGTGGTAAGAATTAGTAATGGCAATAATTCCCCAAGGGCTTCAATGTTTCACTTGTGTTCCTTTGATAGGCAACACACTTAAATACAAATGTATGGATATCCTTTTTCATTCATTACTAAAAGAAGGATTACTTATCTTTTTTATATGTTTTTTAAAATCCCAAATGACCCATTATGGGAGATGAATGCAATTTTTCTAACACCCATTATTTTAAAGTAGAATATTGTACCAAAAATATACTTTATTTTATATTACAAGGTCTCCTACTACAAAGTATAGTCAATAAGGGCATTGGGATCCTCCTTGAGGTGTTCGATGAGTTGAACCATTGTGTCTTTATTCATCCATTATTTTTGTACATATTCAATCCAATTCGGTACTAGTAAGGATAAGGAAAAGTGGGACCCTTTATCCTCATATTTCCTAGACAAAGTATCAACCACAACATTCTCCTTATCCTTCTTATATACGATCTTGTAACCATAACCTAACATCTTAGTGACCCACTTGTGCTACTATGGTGATAATAATTGTTGTTCCAAAAATTATCTCATGCTATGATGGTCCATCCTCATCTAGAAATGCCTAGCAATGAGATGTGAGCACCATGTATTGACAATATCAAGGATTATTGGAGTTAGATGAGTTACAGAGGTACTAGAAAACATTATTATCTATCTATGAAGAGGACAAACATGTTTAGGAAAGATCAATAAAATTGCCAATTTTACTAAAACAAAATCACCAATTGAACTTGTAAGTAGTCACTTGTGATATATTTTTGAATGGATCCAACAACACAACTCTACACTATATAAGTTTTTTCCTATTGTATGGCTCTACTCAAACCTTATATTCATAGCTTGAGAATGGCCTCTATTTCCATCCATATTAATTTAAATTAAATGAATGATAGGGTGATGAGTTATGGTGGGTGAGAAGTGATGTGGTTTTCTATAGGGATGAAATCACCACTTCTTAGATGTCTAGGCTTATCCATAATCATTTGTGTGCCATGAAGGATACCTTTTTTATTTAGATAATGTCACATCGGTTTTGGGTATTTTTCCATGTGAGTCATGCAAGCATAAGAGGGATGTTTGGTTTTGGGTATTTTTCCATGTGAGTCATGCAAGCATAAGAGGGATGTTTGATGAAACTCATTGAAAGGGTCCTGTGGTGAGTGGATTGTTCTCGGTAGGCCATCAATGGTCTATACAAATTTTAATGTACAATTTGTATATGCTTTTCAATTATTATGGATATCCTCACTTGAATGTTGCAAAGGAGTGAAACTATGGAGATAATAATGGCAATCATTTATTTCTCATAGGTGGACTTCCCATATTATGATCACAATATTTTTTATTGGTGAATGTCAAGGGGAACCCCTCTTGCATTTATACTACTCGAAGGCCTCTTCTAGAAGCACAAAATTCCAAAACAAAGTCTTAGTGAAACTTGGCACTACTAATAACATAACACACATGGATTCCTTTAAAGTATGAAATACCCTCTCTACTACATCATTTCTCACAAAGACGTTCTTCTTAAGAAAGGTGGTTAATAGAGCTACATTTTTTTCATAATTCTCCACAAACTTCCTATAGTAGCCAATCGGTCCTAAGAAACCACATAATCTTTCCAGGGTTGTAGGGCATGGCCAATAAATTATAGCCTCAATTTTCTTTGGATTCACTAGCAATCCTATCCTACTAGCTATGTGACCCAATATTCAAATTAAGTAGCATCGAAAGAACACTTGAAGCATTTTGGTAACATCTAGTTATCTCAAAGTAGTTGTAGGGCTTTGTCAACATGCTCCACACATACCTATAAAGTATTGATATAAATTAAGATATCATGAAAGATGACCAACGCAAAGTTGCACAAGAAAGGCTTAAAAAACTTTTCATGTATGAAGTGTGAATGAGACATTACAAAGGCCAAAATGCATCACTAAAAACTCATAATTTCCTCCAAGCATGTTCAAGGAAATGTTAGGAATTTCTACCTCCTTCATATGAAGTTAATGATACCTAGAGAAAAATTCTAGTTTAATGAAGAACTAGTGCTAGACAAATGTGTTAAGAAATGCACAATGAAATTGTCAATTTTAACACAATAGAATCGCATTACCAAACTAACATGAATTGGATGTAGAATTCACCATTTGAGAAGAAAAAATAGAGGAAACAACAATTTATTTGAGGTTAACCAATGGAAAGACCATTGAAATTGTAATTAGTCACATAAGAAGATCAAACTACATCTCATGCTCGCTAGTCCTTTTGTGGGAAGGTCCTTCAAACTCCCTAACTTTTCAATTTCTTTCTATAATATTGAAATAAAACAATCACTCTTTCTGGATGGCCATGGTAAAGGGAGGAATCTCAGTGATTACCAAATCCACTATTGGAGTAGAATAAACAGGTACTAAATGGATCTTGATATCCTTGTGAATGGATTCAACAAAATAACTCTGCACCATATAAGTTTTTCCCTATTTTATGGATCTTCTCAAACCTTGTATGTATATCTTGGTAATGGCCTCTCTTCTGATCCATCTTAATGGGGGGTTTTGTAGGGATGAAATCACCACTACCCAACTATTTGGACTTATCCATTATCATGTATGTGCCATGAGGACTGTCGTTTTTATTTGGATGGTGTCACATCATTTTTAGGGAATTTTCCACATGAGTCATGCAAGCATAAGAGAGATGTTACATGCATCAAATTTGAAGGGTCTTATTGTGAGCGAACCTTGCATGGTATCCCATAAATGGCTTATATAAAGTATGTACAAGTTATATATAATTTTTTATTATTCTATCTATGTTCACTGGAATGTTGTAGAGGATCGAAATTACGGTGATAATAATGGCCATCATTTATCTCTCATAGTTGGAATTTCCTTAATTATGATCACAAAATTATTTACTAGTGCATATCAATAGGCACCCCTCTTGCATCAATATTATCACAAGAATTCTTCTAGAGGAATCATAGTCCAGGATAAATGTCTTAGAGAAATTGAGCACTTTCGATGCTAGAGAAGTAAAACCATGTATTCCTTTAAATAATGAAAGACCCTCTCTATTGTATCATTCCACACAAAGGAATTAACCTTGATTAGGGTGGTTAATGGGGACACAATTTCTCCATAAATATTCACAAACTTCCTATAGTAGCTAGTCATTCCTAAGAAACCACATAATCTTTTCATAGCCTTGGGGCATGGCCAATCATTCATATCCATAATTTTGTTAGGATTCACTCAAACCCCTATCCTATTAACTAAGTGATCCAAGAGGATTTAAAAAATGATCACAAAGGTCTTGGAGGATCCAAAATGCTCATAGAGGTCCTAGGGGATCAATAAAAGCTCAAAATTTGGTCATCCCAAATTCTCTTGAAAATGACATTAAGGCATAGAGCTCATCGTCATATTTCCAACGATGCAAACGAAAAGTCAAATGGATTTCCTATGCACAAGTTTTGAGTGGTCAAAGTTCAAGTCAAATGAGTCAAATTCAAAATCAAGGGGGTAAAAGGGTGACACATGTCACCACTACAAGGGTGACACGTTTAATGACCATATAGATGATGTGGCCACACGTGAAGGTGCCATGTGGACTGACTGTATGTTGAATGGGAAGATGAGTTGGAAACTAACTGGGCAAGATACAGTGTAGTTGGACCAATCACATATTGATGTGTGGCAAGCTTCACCAATGAGAGGTCACCACGTGGAAACCTCCCATTGGCATATATTGGTACGGTTTATAAAAACTTGTGGAATTGGCAGGGGTCAAACCCATGACCTCCATAACCTTCCAAGGTCTTAACAAATCCCCACTACCAATGCACCACTATAGTGTTACTTAAGCATGCATATCACCAAATATATTCAAGTTTTGATAATGTTTTAATTGGTGGAAAAAAGGTTGAGGGCCTAAACCCTCGAACCTTAACTTATGGTGATGGAATATGTCATATAACCGTAACTAAATGTTGTGGGGGGCTAATCGTATACCTATGACCAAATATTTCATGCAGAGGTTTATGGTACCACACACACACACACAGAGATATATATATATATATATTGTGGAGAGGATCGCGGGGAATGGAACCCCCATCCTCCTCTACGTTTATCCACGGTTTTAACCAATGCCCCATGAATGTGACATTTAATGGAGATGCCATCATAAATAGTTTTAAGTTGCTTAATATCCACGTGAAGCTTTCCAAACCTAGGCCTATATATTGGGCACAAATCCCAATGTGCACACATTCCCATGTTTGCACAAATATCTAGGTGGCACAAATTCCAATGCAGGTTTGAATTTCAAGGTCATACGAATGTATTGAAGTATGTGCTAGGAAGAGGCCAAGTATGGTTGCCTCATAAAGCATTCTATTAGGTATATTGTCCAAACATAGGAAACTTTATACTCATTTTTCATGATTTTTCACAAGGATCATGAATTTGAGGTCTATTTTTCAATTTGAGATCATTTGTAACATTATTATCTCAAATTATCATTAATGAGCATTTAACACAATATTTTTCATGTCGAAGAGGGTGAAATTGAGCCAATTCAGAATTTGGTCAACTTTATAGTCAAATTTCTCAGAATTTCACTAGGATTTCAATGGTGAACTCATTTTCTCGTTTTGAGTAATGGAGTTAAAGAGAGTCCATTAAATTGGATTTTTGTGAGCCCATATTGTATTGTGATTTGATATTTTGAGATGATGGAGAATAAGCATGCTATCTAAAGGGAATTTGAAGATGAAGTGATATAATCCATATCTATATGTGATTTGAGTTCTTTTATTTTTTGTCATGTTATCTCATTAGTCTATAAAGTAATCATCATTTTATGAGTTTTGGGGTAAAGAGCACATTATCAGAATTCTGCAAATCACCTCAATACGATCAATAAATTATTCTGGATCAAGTTAGATATTTCATGGATACATGTAAAGTAATAAGTGGTGTCTAAGGATTTTTAGAACACTGAGTGACCCAAACATGTCATTTAAGTAGCATCAAAAGCACATTTGAAGCATTTTGGTAACATCTAGTTATCCAAATTAGTTGTAGGGATTTATCAATATGCTCCACATGTGCCTCCCAAGTCTTGATATAAATCAAGATACCATCAAAGAAGACCAACACAAAGTTTCACAAGAAAGGATGAAAAATCTTATTCATGTATAAAATGTGGATGAGACATTACAAAGATAAAAATGAATCACTAGAAACTCATAGTGTCCTTCATGTTCAAGAAAGAAAATGTTAGGAATGTCTACCTCCTTCATGTGGAGTTAGTGATGCCTAGAGAAATATTCTAGTTTAATGAATAACTTGAAACCATGAGGATAATCTAAGAGGTCATCAATGATTAGGATGGGAGCTTTATCTTTGACTGTTCACTTATTAAGAACAAAACATTTAGGGCACATGTGCCAGTTTTCTTATTTCTTTAATACCATGACTACTAGGCATGAGTAAGGGCTAGTACTAAGACATATAAAACCAACCACAAGTAGTTCCTAAATGATTTTTTCAATTTAATTCTTTTGTGAAAAAGAATATCAATAAAAATGTAAAGTGGATGGTTGAATATATAGAATCAATGGGATGCCATGATGATTCTCAACATGTGAATAAGGTAGGCCATGGTGTGTTTCAACTTTCAAATGTTACTTTTAATTCAAAACGAACTAAAAATTAAAGTGAGTTTCTTATGGGATAGATTTCCATGACTTGGTCATGAATTGGTTGAGTGAGTTTCTTATGGGATAGATTTCCATGACTTGGTCATGAATTGGTTGGTATTGAAATGGG
This sequence comes from Picea abies, assembly GCA_900067695.1. Classification (NCBI taxonomy): domain Eukaryota; kingdom Viridiplantae; phylum Streptophyta; class Pinopsida; order Pinales; family Pinaceae; genus Picea; species Picea abies. The sequence continues at coordinate 8,983 of CBVK0102014429.1, forward strand.
AAAAATTCCTCGAGAGGCCTTTTCTCAAGAGCTTTTTCATAGAATTAGAGGTGGAAGTTTCTGAGGAGCCAATATAGATACTTCTAAGGGTATGTTTATGACTCTCCTTCTTTAATCTCATGTGTAACTCATTGAAATTCATTATAACTAGACCCAATGTTAGCAACCATTTTTTCTGAGAATAACATCATAACCTCCTATTTAATTACTGAACACATTTTATTTTAGAAAATAATCCCCCATTTGGAGTTTCATATTGTCATGCTTACCACCACATTTCATCATACCTTTATTGGCTACCATTATTTGAAAATTCTGCATCACTTGGACATAACAATTAATTTGTTTGGCAACTTGATGATGAATAAAATTATGGGTGATACCAGTGTTAATTAAGACGATTGTATTTCTATTCTTGGTATATACAACCAACTTCAGGGTTTGGGAAGTTGAGAATTGTGGGGCCCTTTCATACAACGCTTCATACTTTATCACTATTTTAATTTTTGTAGTTTTTCTTGTAGTTTGTCATATTATAAAAGAACACTATTTTGTAATAATAGTCATGTTATGAATACAAATGAAAAGTTATGCTACATTTATTGTACAACAATTTATATTGTTTTCTTATATGGTTTTCCTTTTCCTTTTATGAATCAATTATGCAATGTAATTAAACAAATTTCTAATTTAAACAATTTCTAAAAAACAAATTAGGAAAATACCTCTAATACTATTTGAGTTACCCCAATTCCAGCAAATCCAATTCTCTAAAGTTGTATTTGCTTCTTAACCAACTACCTGAACCAAATTTTTAACCTCCCAATCATCTAGGAACAACCTCACCGACTCCCTGGCTCCAATAAATCCTTCTTGTTTCATGCCCCTCCATGCCCTAAATTCCTAGCAACATAGCCCAATCTAGTATTCCCAAATGTCCAAGTCCAAGTTTCTTTCCTCTCCAAAAATTGTGTCCCCCTACTATCCCCATGCTCCTCCTCCCAAGATTAATTCTCCTCCTTATCCTCCTCACACCTGTTGGATAGTTGGTTTCGATAGTTGGTTATCATTGATGTAAACCCTTAGATATTGATGTCAACCCTTATAGAATTATTTAAACCCTTGGACAGGTCCAAAGATGTTTGAAAATTGTATGATATAGATTGATGGTGAGTTAGTTGGGTGCATTTGATATAGTCTACATGTAGACCTGGAGGTGTGGTTATGGGACCTGAAGTTGATTGAGAAATAAAGACATGAAGGACAATGTAATTGCAAGTAATACTTTCATATATGGATAGTACACATCATGCCATTTTCGATGATATGTGGTATGTCACGTAGTTCCTCATGGTTGAAGAGATATGTCCTTTTGAAGTTGGAGGACCATCATGAATATTTTAGAAGCACCTAGAAAGTCAACAAAGAAGTCAATTATTCTAAAATCTTCTAGAAAGTCATCAAGAAGTTACTATTCAAAGTGGTTGCAACTAGTATTTAATCATAGGTAAAGTTGTTGGAATAAGAAAATAATTAAAAAGTAATTAGTTACAACAAGAAATTATGAGTTGACTAATTATGGGTAAAGTAGTTGCAA
>CBVK0102014434.1:0-22410 GCA_900067695.1 Picea abies
TGAACCGCTCTTCCGATCTCACTTATCCTCATCTAAGAAACCATTCACTCCAGTAATACCCAAAGAGAAAAGGGGATGATAATTAAGATACATGTCAAATGCCTTCAATAGGGTCAGGCATAACTTCACAATTGATATCCTTCGTAAATTTAGTAAATTTGTCTTTGGTGTCAGTTTCATTAATTAGGTGTCATTTTGTATTAGCAACCCTTGGATTGCTCCTCTTGTAAATGGTCGACCTATGCCACTTTTCAAGGCATCTAGAGGCATAAGGAAAGGCTTCCCTTTGTCACCACTCCTGTATATTTTATTAGTAGATTCCTGAGTAGGAGGCTTGAGCATTGTTGGACACGTAATCCTTAGGATTGCGTTTTGTAACAGTAGTGTAAATATGAAGAGTTGTAGGTTATAGGAAGAGTCATTCATTAAGGAAGACCAAAATTCATTTAATGTTGTATTTATTAACCTATCATGATAATGAAAAACACATCAAAGTGTGGAGTTACTTTTCTTCCCACTCCTGGCATGACAGTGGTATCAGAGCCCAGTCTAAATCCATGATTAGATTCTCCGACATTTTCCCAGCGTACTAAAACAACTTTGTTTCCCTGCATGTATCTTTGTCCCTCTCTCTAGTTTATTCTCTGCAAATCCAACCCTAATACGGTTTTACATTTCCTTGTTTTTCATATGCACTCATTCTCATCTCTATGAAACCCTAAAAATGTTCCATTCTATTGTTGCGAGAATTCGATTCACATGACCTCATTAACTCATGATGGAAACCATATCCATGCACTGAGAAACTATAACTCTGACAAATAGCTAACACAACACCGCAAATTGAAATTGTGCGAGTGATTTCTTTTCATATGTCCTCCCATTGTGAAATATATTCCTTATTGAGATTTTCTTTGGATTTTTATTCTAGCCACATATCTTGTTGATCTGTTAGTACTCTCCCTATCTATTTTCTCTTCTTGGGAAGTCAATTCAACAATTTTTGACCTCCAAAGGTGTAGTACATTTTGAGCAAATTCCTTTATTGCGTTCATTGAAGGATGTAGGATATTCATAGAAAATTTGAACATCTAGGTAACAGATTAAGAAGCATGTCAGCACTACAATTTGAATGACATAGAGTACATTCATGACTTCATATAATTGATACGAGTCTTCTATCGTGACTTCACAGATGCCTTTGTGAGAATTTGCATATTCTAAATGGTGTATCATTTCACGTCGACTTCATACCTATATCATTGGTATCACGAGAGCACGGATCCAAGCAGTCCCATGAGATGTCAAGCCAAAATATAAGTATGTTGCAAGCTTATTTATTCTCATTCTCTCCACTATAGTCAATTCCTCCTTTTGAGCTCTGCTCAGTTGATCGATTGTACACAAGGATCTCAACATCCTTTTCATTGCACAAGTGTGATTCGTCGGGCATGACCTCACTCAAATTGGTGTGCCTTCATTGAAATTTCCAAATTCTTGCAATTGTAACCCTTCAATTTATGGTATCCTTTCATAGAAATTGATCAAAAAAGAATCGAACCTTAATTTGAGGAGGAGAGATATTTTGCTTGGTTGATATCCCTGATCATTAGATGTACCATTAAAATCTTGAACTTGCGAAGAACATTTCTCTTCGCTTTGAGACCATCCCTTATTGCACCTTCTACACCTCCATTTGGCAGCATGGGTTTTGGAAGCACTTCATTTAATGGACAAAATGAAGTCAGTAAGAAACGATGCAGAAAGAATAATATCAGAGGCAAGGGGATTGGCATAATCCTAGCGAAAAATATGATCTTCATTGTACCTGTTGTGGAATGAATAGGTCACATGAAGCCACTGACTGTAGAGTTCCATGGGAGAATATCAAAGAAAGACAAAGTAAAAAAGAAGACAAAGATATAACTTAAGGACCAGTAAAAGGTAAAGCACTTGTTCATTACGTTGTTTCCTATTGCAATATAGGAGTAACTGAATATCTATTTAATACTTCATTTGCTTCTTGGGTAGGTGCATGGCTTCTTGAAACAAACACAACCTTCCACGTGAAATTTCGAAGAGGTTTCTTAGAAGAATTTGATGACAATGTAGATGGCACGATGTACTTTGTAGATAGATCAAGTCTCAAACCTTTGAGAATGGGCACCATTAGGCTTAAGTTGCCTGGACACCCAGGTTTTCTTCTGCACAATATACTCTATCTTCTTGAGCTACAAAGAATCTTGTTGTACCTTGTGCACATTAGACAACAAGGCCACTATGTTCATATGTTCGGTGGAAAATTTGAGATAAGGAAGGATTCTTACAACATGGTTTTCATGACCGTAATAGAATATGGAAGATTGTTGAAGATAAATGGGACGTCTGTCCATACACACACTATTTCATACCTCTCTTATCGTGACTCTAGTATAATTCCATATAGTCTTTTGTGGCATGCGATATTTGGCCATATTAATTATGACAATATTTGTTTGTTGATAAAGAATGGTGTTTCTGGTTTACCTACTATTCATAGGAAATTGAAGCAATGTAATGCTTGCATCCTTGGAAAACATAGCAAACAACCCTTTCATGATTCCACTTAAAGAGCATGTAGAAAACTTGAACTGATTCATTCTAATTTGTGCGGCCCTATCCATGTTCCTTCTACAAATGGAAACAAATATATCAAGACTTTTATTGATGATTACACCAGGATGTGTTGGGTGTACTTGCTGAAATACAAATCACAAGCTTTTGAAACATTTAAAAAATTTCATGTATGGATTCACAATGAAGCTCGGTCTCATATTGGCTCTCTTCGCACTGATAATGGAAGAGAATATATGTAATACCCCTATTTCCCCTAGTTTGTAAATATAACTATAATTATCCAAGAGACTATGGCGGAATAAATATGTGTTAATGTTTGATTTGATGAACCTTTTGTATAAAAGGGTCAATGTATGAATTTTATGTTATTAATAGAAATTGAATATGTGTTGCACAACTACTGAAAGGGGGGAGTTTTCCAAGATAGACCATGGATGCCATGAGAGAGATAGTGAGGAGAAACCAATAATGGTTGAGATGACCCTCACCAGACCAATACCTACTTGGTGTAATTGCTCAACAATCCTCTGACCCAAAAATGAATTACCAGTCAGACTGGTAGTTGGAAGGCCATCCTCAAGAGTTAATGAGGAGATGGGGAAGGGTACCCATCTATAAGGCTTAAAGGCCTCACCACGAATTTTGATTCAGACCCACAAAACCTTGCTGAGGAAGGCAAGAAAGGAGGTAATTCAGGGGATAGAGAGAGATCTACAAGAAAGCAAAGTAGAGAAAACAATCTCCAAAGAAAAGAAGTGAGCATGATTCGACTCTGGAGTTGAGAGAAAAAGTTGAGAAGAAATATTATTTTGGCTGTAAGAAGCCTTGTGCAGAGTCTCTCTACAAGTTAATAAATGAGGCGAACGAGTGACTGGGGAAGTGCTCTCACAAACCTCCTTGCTTGGTGTAGAGGAATTTGGTTGACAATTTCCTGTGGGAGGAGGCGAGTAACCTTCATCCCTGACTGTTGTGGAGCAAGGAGAAAGAATCTCTCTCAGAGAATCATAGTCTAGCTCGGGGGCTTCCAATGGAAAATCCATCAGGAGTGGTTGTGCCTATGGTTGGGAGGAAATAGGCACCCCTTTCAACAGTCGCTTAACATTTTCCAATTCTGATAAGTATTTTCATACTCTGTGTAATACATTGGATGCGATGATTGAATTTATGTGTTTATGGTTAAGTCTTGCAATGTTTGAACAGTTATTAGAAATGCTCATTTTATTATGTAAATTGTTGTATTTACTTTGTATTCGATTTACCTCAGTTCAATTGCTAGAGAGTTATGGGATGTGAAACCGCAAGAGAGTCATGGTAGGATTAAATAAAACGTCTAAGTCCTGTTGATATTTTGAGTTTACCTTAGCGTAATGTTAAGTTCAACTCTGTGGGAAAAAGGGTGTTTCCTTCAAAATTTCCACCCATTTGACCAAGGGCTCATGCCCATGTCCTTAACCCATTTGTTTCTAAAAGGATTAGCATTTAGCCCACAAGAATTTCCAAATGACCCATATGACCAAGGTCTAGGAACCTTGCGCTAGCCGAAAGGAGCTAAGTCTCCCTGGATTCAAAACTCTAAGAGTTCAGAGTTCTAGGGGTGTTGTGACTTTAACCAAATCTCGACTAAGAGTAGATATTACAACCTGAGGTTCATTGCAAGATCCATATGACTAGGGTCTGGGAACCCTACGCTAGTCCGAATGGAGCTATCCCTTTTGGCTTCGGGACTTCAGAACTTATGACACCACAACCCTAAAAAATAGTTGAAGGCTGGAGTCACGAATTGACAATGGTCGTTGATCTAGGGATCCAATGGAGATATCTCTCAATTGTTAGATCATACTTAGGAAGGGTAGCATTAAGTACTTCGATGAAGTTCCACTTAAGGAAAATTGGAGTGGTCTAGCACCAAAACTTCTAAATGTTGGAGTTGCAAAGTAATCCGGACCATTGATAATAGAGGGACACGTGTCCACAGATCAATGACTATCTGGAATTTTTGGTATTTGGTGGTATAGGGATGCACGAGTTTTCCTAGAGCTCTGCAAGCTGGAGTAAATCCTGACAGTGAATTCTAGGTACACGTGGCGAACTCCAAACTCATGGATGCCAAATTTCCAAAGTAACATGGACCATCGATCCTCAGATCCTTTGGGATCCCTCTCAACCATCAATCTAAGAACTCCATTGAGATCCCCTCCTAACTACCCAACCAACTAGGATTGTGTTGTGGAGCGAAATGTGGCCCCCTCTTGTCCCCTGTCGAATGTTGTTTGTTGAAGCAAATTCGTTGGATGAGAGGCTACGTGGGAAGAGATACTATAGTCCAGAGACTTGGTACTCTGGAGGAACTTGGCCAAGAGTTTTCAATGTGTGAAAACTCCCGAAGTCACAAACGACGAAGCGAATCTCAACCATTGATAGGTATAGGAAATGTGGCACTAGATCCGATAGTCCGGAGACTTGGCTCTTTGGGAGATTTGCGATGTGAGGAGTCGGTAATATCTGAAAGCCAGACCTGTGAAGTAACGAGAGTCATAGATATATCAATCTACGTCGAAAAATATTGACCAAGAGATTTGAAATAAGTGAGAAGATTGTATGTCAAGGGATGACGTGGCTCACTGATGTCATCCAGGGTGACGTGGACCTGCAACTAAGGTGACATGTGTCACCTAAATATGCTCGATTCACAGACCCCTTATGCCTATTAGAACATGACACATGTCACCCCCTAATGAGGACATGTGTCACCCCTGGCCCTCACTACATGTCAGCTTCTGGTTTGTGCCCGCCTGGCCAACGTGGTTGGTGACGTGTCTGGGAATCTGAGAGTCTAGATAACTTCAGGAGTTTGTAAGATTTGGGCGTAGTATAATAAAGGGATGTTCAAAATTGATTGTCAATCTCCTAATGTCGAACGTTCAACGACGATCGTCGCTTGTCGAAACGTCGAAAACGTAGGACGTCAATCATTGATTGTCGACCACCAAACATCGAAAAAGGGATGTTCAACGCAAAACGTCGAATGTCCAAGGCCACGTGGCGAGATTTCGGGACTTCGGGGAGTAAGAAAAGGGGTGTTCAACACCTGACGCCAAATACCCCAACTAATAACGCCCAAATAACTTCGAGAGGTTGTAGCTTGCAAACCAGAGCTCAGATTTTAGTGTGGTGGTGACCGTTAGAAAGCACATGGCGAGCAGTAGCTAATGGAGAGCCTAGATTTAGGATTTGAGATAGTTAGGAAAAACAAAAAATTGATGCCCCATCCCCAGAAAGGGTATTTAGGGGTCCAGTGTGTTACAAATTGGTATCAGAGCATGGAAAAAACACTTGGCCTTCTTGGGCTCATGCACGAGTCGCATAAAAATATTAATAGAGAAATTTATGGGGTAACACCCTACCTTACCCCCTTTATATAAAAAACTTGTCTGAACCTCTACTGAAGATTGGAATGAAACCTTCTATTTTTTATATATGTTTTGAAAGTCTGCACTGTATGTTGCTAATGTTTCCAAATAAATAAGTTGACTTCACTTTGAAATGATATGTGTTGTTAATGAATTGGTAGATTAGTAACTAGAAAAAAATGTTTTATCAGTTTTGTCAAATAGTCAGTGAACAACAGGAAAACTACAACGTAAGGGATGGTGACACACCATGAGTTGGGGGAGAGCTCCCACAATAGAGAGGAAGAATGTGATCAAAGGAGGGCAGTGCAAACCCCTCTATATTTTTCTTGTAATAAGCCTCATTTCATAATTATAGAGTTGTAAGGCTGACAATGAAAGGTTGATAAAGGAGCACGAAAAGCAGACTAAAATTAATGTAGTCCTACTGCAAAGTCTAACATATATACAAAGGCAACTGCAACATGGTCCAACTACCAGTGATGTGGACAAGCATCATACTAAGAAAACTCTAAGTCCACCTGAGATATAGAAGCATGGTCCTGAAAGTGGCCACACCAGGAGGAGAACCTCAAAGAAGGCCCAACATGGAGCCAAGAGACACTCAACAGAAGATTCCTTTGGTGAGGACACTGAGAACTCCAAGGGACCTTCTAGTGGAAAAACTAGTTCCAATTCCCAGAAGATAAGAAAGAAGAGGAAACAATCCAAGATGTATGACCTTTAAGAGTTCAAATAAATCCAAACCACCCACCTTCGATGGAGATATTAAGAAGGGGGAGGAAGCAAAATTTTGGCTAGTCGTCTTGAAGAAGTACTTCAGAGTCCATGACTACTATGGAAAATTAAAGGCTCGGATATCCATTTTCAACCTGAATGGGAAAGATTCCATTTGGTGGGAGGACCTTAGGAATGTGAAAGGAATCCATGAGAAGGACTTGTCATGGAAACAATTTGAGAAATACTTCAAGAAGAAGTATCTATCATAAAAGTACTTTCATGGGAATACCAAAGAGTTCTATGAACTCAAGCTGAGGAAAATCACCATAGATGAGTATATAAACAAATTTCTTGACTTGATGAGGTATGTGCCCTACATAAAGGATGGAAAGGTAAATATGCAACAATTTATTAGTGGATTACCTCAATCCTATCAGGACAAAATTGAGTTTGATGAGCCGAAGACTCTAGAAGATACTCTCGAAAAGAAATATGAGCAATTCAAGAATAAGACATAACCCCATGAAGACAAGAAGAAGAAAAAAAATTCGGGATTCCAGAAGAAGGGGTTTAAATCCTCGATATTTAAGAACCATGGGAAGAGATCTAGGTTGAGCCTTCCTACTAGAAGTGTGTATCAACAAAATTTTCCATCCCAAAGTGGAAATAAACCATTCAAAGAAGTTCCAAGTAAGAATGATAACATGAAGAGAGAACCCTTGGAATGTTGGGGTTGTGGAGAGGAACATTTGTTGAGGGAGTATCCGCATAGGCAACATAGCAATAAGAGGGTCTACAACATCCAAGAGTCTACCACAGTCAATGATGTGGCTAGGAGCATGCCACAAATTTATGTAGCCTTGGATAATAGACAAGCTGACCACCAAGATTCTGTGGTGGAGATGGAAGGTACGATTGCCAACCATCATGTTTCCATTTTAATTGACCCTGGTTCTAATTTGAGTTATGTTTCCCCTCAAACTGTTGAGAAATGTAAATTGCAACAAGTTAAAAACATTAAATAATGGCAGGTACAACTAGCCACTGGAACCAAAAGAAAAGTAACAGAGTTCATACCAGCATGTCAATTTGTTATAAGTGGGCTCCCACCCAAGATAACTTAAACATACTTCATTTAGGATCCTATGACATGTTGATTGTCATGGACTGGTTGGTTTCCCACAAAACCAATTTGGATTGTTACAGTAAAACTTTGGAGTGTGAAAATGAAGAAGGAAGAAGGGTAACCCTACAAGGGATTCAAAATCTTGTCTTAGTGAAACAAGTATCATCCCTCCAAGTGAAGAAGTATTGCAAAAAGGAATGTCCCTTGTATGCAAGACAAGTAACGAACTCTGTTGAGAAAAACAAACTCATCCTAGAGGACCATTCCATATTAAGAGAATATAAATATGTATTCCCATAAGAGGTGTCGGGTCTACCTCCAAGAACGAATATTAACTTTTCAATAGAACTTGTACCAGGAGCGGTGCCAATGTCTAGAACAACCTATAAAATGAGTACACCAGAGCTAGTTGATCTCAAACTATAGTTGAAGAAGATGTGGGACAAAGCCTACATTCGGCTTAGTGTGTTTCCATGGGGAGCACCAGTCTTGTTTGTCAAAAAGAAGGATGGCACACTCAAATTATGCATATATTATAGACAACTCAATAACATGACCATCAAGAATAAGTATCCCTTGCCAAGGATCGATGAATTGTTTGACCAATTAAGGGGTGATACAATCTTCTCCAAGATTGACTTGAGGTCTAGTTACCATCAGGTCTGAATTAAAGATGAAGACATCCACAAGATAGCCTTTAGGACAAGATATGGTTACTACGAATTTGTGGTGGTGCCATTTGGGCTTACCAATGAACCAACCACTTTTATGTGCTTAATGAATAATGTATTCAGAAATTTCTCGGATAGGTTTGTGTTGATTTTCATTGATGATATCCTAATCTATTCCAAGAATAGGGAAGAACATGAAGAACATCTCAAGCTAGTACTCCAAGTACCAAGATAACATCATCTCTATGCTAAGCTTAGTAAGTCTGACTTTTTCCAGAAACAAGTCCATTACTTAGGCCATGTTATTTTTGAGGAAGGAGTGGCAATTGGTCCCGAAAATATTAAAGCCATCATGGATTGGCCTACCCCAAAGGATGTATCTGATATCAGATCCTTTATGGGCCTAGAAGGATGATATAGGAGATTCATAAGGGGATTCTCCAAGATTGGTTGCCCAATCACCCACCTTCAGAAAAAGGGGGTTAAATTCATTTGGACATCAGAATGTGAAGAAATATTTCAAGAGATGAAATATCTTCTAACCAATGTGCATGTACTGAAGATTAAAGACCCAAACAAGGACTTCCTTGTGTACAAATGCCTACAAGGAAGGGATCGAAGGAGTTCTTATGCAAGAAGGAAATGTGATTTTCTATGAATCCAGAAAATTGAATGAGCATTAAGTCAATTATGTGACCCACGATATGGAATTGGTTGCCATAGTGCATGCTTTAAAAATGCGGAGGCATTACCTCTTAGGTAGAAAATTTGTACTTATGATAGACCATAGTGGGTTGAGGTATTTTTTTGACCAACCAAAACTCAATGTGAGACAAACTAGGTGGATGGCTCTCCTTATTGAGTTTAATTTTGAAATAAAACATATCAAAGGAAAGGAGAATAGGGTGTCTTATGCCCTTAGTAGAAGTATGAAAGTGGTTCACTTGGTAGTCGTAAGTGCTAGTGAATCATACATCAAAGAGAGAGTCAAAAGTGCAAAAGAACCATATGCATTTTTCAAGTCCGTGACATCATACCTAAAGCAAGAGCCCACAGGGATGAAGTACGAAAGATATCAGATGCTTAATGATGGCCTACTTACTTACACGTGAATATTGTATATTCCAAATTATGAAGACTTGAAAAGTTTCATAATGGATGAAATACACAAAATACAATATACTAGTCATCCTGGTTATCGAAAAATGATCACGACCACTAGGAAACTATTTTATTAGCCCGAATTGAAAAAGGACATAGTCGATTACTTAGCTAAGTTTCTATAATGTCAGCAAATCAAGGCAGAGCACCGACACCCAGCAGGGTTGTTGCATCCCCTACCAATTCTAGAATGGAAATCGGAAACCATTTCCATGGATTTCATCACAAGATTACCAAGATCAACCCAACAGAATGAAGCCATCATGGTAGTTGTGGACAAACTGAGCAAGGCAACTCACTTCATAATTGTCAAGTCAACTTGCAAGGCAATAGATATTGCCATCATTTTTAAGAAAGAAATATTTAGACTACATGGCATGCCTAAGTAAATTATATCTGACAAAGATACAAAATTTACTTCAAACTTTTGGAAATATTTGTTTGTTAGTTTTGAAACAAAATTGTTCTTTAGTACAACCTATCACCCTCAAACTGACGAGTAGAGGGAGAGGGTAAACCAAGTGTTAGAAGACATGTTCAGGATGCATGTAATGCATCAACCCAAGAAGTGGGAGGCCTACCTACCACTAGTATAATTTACCTACAACAATGGCTATCAAGAGTCATTAAAAACGAGCCCTCTTGAATCCCTCTATGGAAGACAATGCAACATTCAAATCATTTGGAACAACCTAGTAGACAAAGTTACAATCGGGCCATATATGCTAAAGGAAATGTAACAACAAGTAATTCAGATCAGACCAAATCTGAAGATATCCCAGGATAGAAAAAAGAGCTATGCAGACATAAAAATGACTCCTAGAGAGTTCAAAGAAGGGGATCATGTGTATCTCTAAGTTAGACACAGGAAAATCTCTTTGAGGATGGGAGCTTGGGCCAATCTGGTACTTCGTTATTATGGATCCTTTGAAGTTTTGGATAGAGTGGGACCAGTAGCCTATCGGCTAGCACTTCCTCCCACAATGAAGGCACATAATTTTTCCATGTTTCTTTATTAAAGATGTACATGATTCTAATCATATTATTGACTAGTCTGTGATTCAGGTAGAACTCGAGGGATAATTCCTACCAGAACCTCAATGCATAATAGATAGGAACGAAACCCCACTCAGGAATAGAACCATTGCACAGGTCAAGTTGCAGTGGAAACACTTTGGCCCAAATGAGGCTACATGGGAAATGGAGGATTCCATGAAACAAACATATCCATTTTTTTTTACTTATGTACATATAGAGCACATCGGCAGATAGAACATCAAGGAAGATGTTCCTTTAAGGGGGAGGGGATTGTAATACCCATGTTTCCTCTAGTTTGTAAATATAACTATAACTAGCCAAGAGACTATCGTAGACTAAATATGTGTGAATGTTTGATTTGATGAACCATTGTATAAAAGGGTCAATGTATGAATTTTATGTTATTAATAGAAATTGGATATGTGTTGCAAAATTACTGAAAGGGGGGAGTTTTCCAAGAGATACCATGGATACTATGAGAGATATGGTGAGGGGAAACCAATAATGGTTTTGATGACCCTTACCAGACCAGTACCTACTAGGTGTAATTCCTCAACAATCCTCAGACCCATAAATGAATTACCAGTCAGGCTGGTAGTTAGAAGACCATCCTCAAGAGTTAATGAGGAGATGGGGCAAGGTACCCATCTGTAAGGCTTCCAGTCCTAACCACAAATTGGGGTTAAGACCCATGAAACCTTACTGAGGAAGGCAAGAAAGGAGGTAATTCAGGGGCAGGGAGAGAACTGAAAGAAAACGGAGTAGAGAAAACAATGTCCAGAGAAGAGAAGTGAGCATGCTTCGACTCTGGAGTTGAGAGAAAAAGTTGAGAAGCAAGCTTATTTTGGATGTAAGAATCCTTGGGAAGGGTCTCGCTACAATATGATAAATGAGGCTAACGAGTGAATGAGGAAGTTCTCTCACAGACCTCCTTGCTTGGTGTAGAGGAATCCAGTTGTCGAGATCTCGTGGGAGGAGGAGAGTAACCTTTGTCCATGACTGTTGTGGAGCAAGGAGAAAGAATCTCTCTCAGAGCATCATGGTCTAGCTCAGGGGTGGTCAATGGAAAATCCATCAAGAGTGGTTGTGCCTTTGGTTGGGAGGAAACATGCACCACTTTCAACATTCGCTTCACATTTTCCAATTCTAATAAGTATTTCCATACTTTGTGTAATACATTGGATGAGATGACTGAATTTTTGTGTTTATGGTTAAGTCTTGCAATGTTTGAAAAATTATTAGAAATGCTCATTTGCTTCTGTAAACTGTTGTATTTACTTGGTCTTCAATTTACCTCAGTTCAGCTACTAGAGAGTTATGGGATGTGAAATCGCAAAAGAGTTGGGGTAAGATTGACTAAAACGTCTAAGTCCTGCTGATATTTTCAGTTTACCTTAGTGGGAATTTCAAGTTAACCTCTACGGGTAAAAGGGTGTTTCCTTTAGACTATCCACCCATCTAACCAACAGCTCATGCCCATGTCCTTAACCCATTTGTTGTTAAAATGATTAGCGCTTAGCCCACAAGAATTTCCAAAGTACCCATACAACCAAGGTTTGGGAACCCTATGCTAGCCGAAAGGAGCTAAGTATCCTTGGCTTCGGAACTACGAGAATTTGGAGTTTTGCGGGTGTTGTGACCTTAACCAAATCTCGGCTAAGAGTAGATATTACAACCCAAGGTTCATTGGGGGATCCATATGACCAAGGTCTGGGAACCTTGCACTAGTCCGAAAGGAGCTAGCCCTTTTGGCTTCAGGACTTTGGAACTTATGACACCACAACACTCCAAAACAAGTGAAGGTCAGAGTCATGAATTGATGAGGGAAGTCGATCTGTGGATCCATTGGAGATCTCTCTCAGACATTAGATCGGACTTAGAAAGGGCAGTTGTTGAAACAAAGTTTTTTTTTTCTTCTTTTAACCTTAAACTCATTTTTTCTTTGGTTATGGAGCCACCCTTAGTTCTAAAAATTCTTTCAAGAGTTTCGGGTTTTCGGTTTTCAGGGTTCGGCTATTCATGAAGTATAATTTTTAAATAACAAATCCAAAGTCCCGATACTGAAGTCTTGAAAAGTGATTGTTTAAAAGAAATTAAACCGAATTAAAAGGAATAATTAAAAAAATGTTTTACGTCTTTTTAAGCCTTTCACATTTTCTTTTTTGGCCATCTCAACTTAAACAATAGTTTAAAGTCTTGATGTGCTTTTTTTACGAAATTCCTTTTTAATCATGATTAATTAAATTTAAACATACTTAACAAATTGTTAATCAACTGCATTTCAGAAAATCAAAGAGTTATCACTCTTTCTCACTCAAAAAACCCTGAAGCCCGAAATCCCGAACGTATTAAGCGCTTAGGCATAATTAACTTAACATTAAAACAGGGTTAATGATATTAAATGACTTTTCGCGTTTCGCTATTCGGGAGTTTTCGAAGACATTCCTTTCGAAATCCCAGTTTTGAATCGCCGATATTTGGCATCACTTATTATAAATTAATGAAATATCTTATATTGTAATACATGTATCTCTAGACATACTCTCCTCATTAAGGTGAATGAATTTATTGGCCGTAGAAAGAACAATCTAATTAAGGCAGGCTAAAGGTGAATAAAGGTTTCTAATTCGAATTTCTTTCTCACTTTCAATAAATTATAAATTGGTATCTAAGAAAACTTACACCTTCTTCTCTGTAACATCTACTCGCTTCTTATCATGAGTATCATGGCACCTAGGAAAACACATAAAAAGAATGATGACACCGGTGAAAGCTCAAGTCCGAATTCGGATGTTATATCTGATACTACACCACATGTTGTAGATTCAGTCCGATCTTGGATGTAGATTTTTGAAATCTTGGAGCATGAGGTTAGGAATTGCCCCGACCATTTCGGAAACCAAAACACTGAAAATAACCTCAAAGACATAGCAGAGGTCGAGCTCCATAAAATAGCTACATGACCGAAACTCACGCCATACAACGACATGATAAACTGGGCTCTGATGAAAACCGATGTGTAGACCAGGAGTATCATGAACCATCAAAAGGTCATCATCGACTCGTTCAAACCAGAACATATTCAAGTAATGTACAAGCTATCCCCTATTTCTAAATACATTTATAATGTCGAATTCATAGAAGAATTTCAAAGAAAGGAGTGTACATAATTTGACCAAACATATCCAGATATAATCAAAGAATGGTGGGGAATCCCAAAAAAATTTAGCACTGGTACCCATGGCATTTATGCCATAGCATTGTTAAATGAATACATAGTTTATATAGAAATGATGTTATGTATACTATTTGGGAGGAAAATCCCTACCCATTTCCCCACGGAATGGGTGCCAATCATACACAAGGTAGCAGAGGGTTACACTTTCAACTGGAATAAGATTTTATCAGATAACGTAACCAAGGAGATTGCAGAGAAACAAATGGAAAAGTCAAAGGGATAGCCTGCGTCTTTTTATATGTCTGCATATATTATGGTTGCTATCTGTTATATGACCCCTTTCACTTTGATAAATTGGAACTGGAATTCAACCTGTGCAGAACCCATCCATATCTATAACTCTCAATTATGGGAAGAGAAAGTAAAAGATTTATTTTACGAGACCTGTCACTATGTAGTGATACTTATGCATCAAATATTGTATGGATACCCACCCCCTCAGATTTCATAGAAAATCATGGGAAACCTCAAAACAGTTGTTGACTGGTTTATCGAAGAAAATTTCTCTTATGTCAGAGTCTTCAGTTGTTCAATTCCCCCCCATGGTCTCCCTAAATTTATCCCATACAGACTGGTGTGTAGAAAAGTGGCATACCAGATAATAACAGGAGGCATTGCTATAGAGTTAAAAGCAGCTCAGAAGAAATTCTGGCCAATTTTTCCTGTACAGATTGGGAAGTTTTCATTGCTTAATCTTGGCCATTATAAAGTGGAAGCCACAACATTAGAAGACATTAAGTTGATAGATGTTGAACTCAGAAAGCATGACCCATACCAAATTGTGGGAAATCATCTAGCTCATTGCAACATGAAAACGTTCAAGCATGAAGCCTCCCCTTGTGACGACATATTCAAAAAATCCATAGCATATGAGGATATATTAGAGATAGTCTAGGCATTACCCCCTGACCTGCAGACCAACTTTCTTGCTTTCCAGAAGCACAAACGAAGTGGGTTGCCAAAAATACTACAAGGGGAATCAATAACCTCTTCTTCGGAACACGAAGAGATACCTCCAGGTTTCGAATCAAAATATCAAGATAAAGGGACTACAGAGGAGCACCCAAAGAATCCTGAAAAGTCTCCACAAAGATCAGAAACTTCACAAACTGAACATCCGAGGTATGAAACAAATTCCAAATCCGAGACTCCATTAAAATCAAATCAAACGATTCCTCCTTCATTGTCAACTATTCCTTCCGATAGTCCCAAAACAACAGAAAGAACACAACTCACCGAGTTGGGCAGCCCTATTGCATAATTGACGCCTTTACAGTCAAATTTTGGGATCCCCCATCTGAAAATTATATATGTAAGTGACCTTGCTCCAATCTCTAGAGAAGAGATACCTTCCTCAGACTAATTTTTCACTAAGAAGAGGAAAGATGTAGTGAAAAAGGAAATTCATTTGAAAGAAGACACAATGGTAAAGAAACACAGAGTGCTCATAGATGGACAGAACCTAGAAGAGGAATATTTCGCCACAGAGGTAGGAGGCTCTATGGGAGCTTTGGCAACGACTAGCTTATTTCCAGATGACAATCTGAAAACAAGGTTTAAGTAGAAGAATCAAATGATAGCCCAGTTGCAGAGTCAAATAAGGAACTCAGAGAGTAGTATTAGAGAGGAGATAAGCAAAGGACTGGAACAAGCCAGAGCTATTGACAAATAGGAGATTCAACTACTCAAGTCTAGTTTAGATGAGATGTATAAGAATATGCAAGCCAGTCAAGGACAGGTCATCCAACAGGAAGAGTTAGCAAGGCAGTTGTAGGATAGGTTGAATTCTATTCAAAATTAGGTGATAGATTTTAAAAAAATTCAAGTTGAGGCACTGGAGGTGCATATGAGGATAGAAGCAGAGCAACAAAGATTGATTTCTAAAGTAGAGGTTATTCATAATTATTTCCAAGAAGTAAGTCAATCTTTCGATAACATTGTTTTCAAAGAAAAAGAGGCTAAAGCAACCCGGGCTACTTTTCAAAAGGCATTTGTACTTTCGGCAAAGGAAGAGGTATCAAAAACTCCAAGGTTGTATGTCGTAGAGTAGATCAGGGGTGATATCATGCTTAAATTATGGGAGGCCAACATAGCTGAAAGCAAGAAAATGGCCAAGGAAGTCAAGGATGATTGCAAAGAGACCTTCGATTTACTAGACAAAGGATCATTAGGCATCGAAAAAGAAAATTGCCATGGGCTACTAGGATAGATCAATATTGTAAGACATCAACTGAAACTCAAAGAGAACTTGAATGAAATTCAGATTGAAATTTTGCAATTAAAAGAGATTGATGTTACCCAAATATACAGGTGGTTAGTGAAGCCAAATTTAAATTTGCAATCAGTTAAGTTTGCTGACAAAGGGTTTGAAGATCGAGTTCTAAAAATTCAAAGGAAACTTTATCCGTTCGAGGCAAAAGACATACCAGAGCCTCCTATATTTTTAGTGCATTTTCTAGAAAAATGTATTGAATGTCTCGAACCGAAAGAAGGAGATATTCAAAGAAGAAATGAAGTATAATATTGTAGACTCATATTATCAAGATGATAGAGAAATATAAGATAACCATGCAAATGGTTCAAGTTTGCATTTTTGTAACCGTTAGCCCCTAGGAGTTAGGAAATCACCAAACGTCAAGAATTGGTGACTTTGTATAAATATAATTTCATAAGACTAAGAAACGGCTTTTTTGCGGCTGATTTTACTAGAGAAGTTATCTTCATTTATAGTGATTAATGAGAATACAAAACGAAGATTCCAGATTATGTCGACCCTGAGTTATGTGTTCCTCTTTACTTTCATTTTCAACATCTTTCCCTTATATATCTTTGATGAATGTTTAACTGCAATTTAGTACAACATCTACTGTGGTTAAGAGTTATTTGGTTGTCTAATTGTTTACAATTTTTCCTCTATGTTTGCTATTAGCAGACTCAAGACATGTAGATTATTCAGATTACTATATTTTTATGCTTCATCAGTTATCTCTTGTCTTTCTTCTTCTCCTGTTGCAAAGTGAGATTCCTCTAGGATTGATGCCTCACATTGTTTAAACATCTTTATGTTTTTCTTTCATCACTTTCATGATTTTCAAATTTGACTCAGGAATGGGAAACAACCTCTGAAACCGTTTTATTATTAATTTAAGTTTTGGAACTTTTCTCTTATAAACCGAAACAAAAATAGAAAACCTTGAAAACAAAGTAATATATTTTTTAACCTTTATCTCTCATGACTGTACTTGTTACAATACAACCCAATATAGAACCCGACCTTTCAGATCAGACTAGCATTGCTTTAAACTTATTTAACACTATTTTATAGACAACAAACACCCGGGTTGAATTACAACGTTCATGGGCTGCAATTGAACGGGATATAAGCATTTGAGGAACACTGGGAAGCTAGACAGAGACAGTTAAGAAACCATCCATAGCTTCTCTCTTTAGTAACTGACACATTTTATACCTTAACTCTCTCTGCATTTTTTTGGATGCCTAGACTTTATATTTTAAATCCTTAAGTATAAACTCTGGAACAACATATTTTTGGCATCATATCGGGGAACGAAGAGACGAAACTATTTTCCCTGGGAAGAATGACATTGATAATTTCTTTCTTTGGTAGTGAACAAATATTGAAAACCTTATAAGGCTACTTTCATCTTTCACTTGGCGACTCCATGATTAATAAATAGGCTTTTAACCGAAAAAATACTAGGAAGAATCCAGATGACAAACAGACTTCGCCTGTATCTTATCCAAAAAAAAAATTGAAATCTAGAAGATACCTTAAACAGACTGCTTCATCACCAAATAAGATTTATCAACCTAAATTTACACAGTCGAACGCTAAGCATCTACTTGAAAGGTCAAATACCCCACTCCCTTGTGGAGAACTATCCACCAATCGAATTGGAACCCTAGAGCCTGGATTGGTCTTACCCAAATTTAAAACTGAGAATTTCTCAATTGTTCCTTTCACCTATAAAAGTAAAAGATCTATCTCGCTCCCCGCCTTGATTGACCTTTCTTCACTTCTCGAATTTCAAATTCCCATCTCTCAGAGCTCTGACAAATATACTGTATACCTTTACTCAACTCCTATCGATTCTCCTATATATTCACCCTATGAGTCCAAAGAAACCAATCTATGATTTCCAAGCCCTTCTTTTTCAAGTTTCCTGTCCCTTGACGACTAGTTTCCTGAAACCATCTCGCCCTATTCAGCCCCAACCGAAGGGTTGCTACACCCCTTTAAAAGTCCTCTTATAATCTCCAAGTTTCATCTCCTAAATTTTCAATGGCTACGACCGGAGTAGGTGGTGTCAGAGGTGCAGGAGGAGGAGGAGGCGATCATGGACCACCTACCCCTCCTAGGATTTTTGCTAAGGTAGCTGCTAGATACGCCCCTCTAGTACTCTCAGTTCCACTCCATGACCTACTTGAAAATTATATGAAAAATTTGCCAAAATTCAATGGGGAGGGAGATTTGACTGCTGTCGAACATATCAATTTCTTTGATCAATTTGCTGACATCCTTGGTATTGAACATGAGGATGTTTATTCGAGACTCTTAGTTCAAACCTTTGAAGGACAGGTGAGAACCTGGTTTCAAGGTCTAACAACAAGATAGATAGGGTCATATGATGAGTTGGAAAGTGCTTTTATCAAACAATGGGGAGAAAGGAAAGACCATCTCTACTATCTAACCGATTTTGGGGCTCTGAGAAAGAAAAATTCTAAATTGGTTCTCGAGTTTACCCAAAGATTTAATAAACTGTTTAATAAAATTCCAACTGAGGTTAAACCTTCCCAACCTGCAGCGAAGGTAACTTTTATTGGAGCTTTCGACCCTGATTTTGCTATGTTATTGAGGGAAATAATATCAGTAGACCTCACCAAGATGCAGGATGATGCCTTAGAAATCGAGTCAAATATGATGGCATCAAGTAAGCTAAGAACAAAGTTTGAAACAGGAAATAGGGAAACTAGACTGTACAAATACCAAGTGGGACCCTCTAGATCAGGTAGGTCTTCTGAAGACAAAATGGATGACATGGAGAGAATAATTAAAGAATTGTCGAATAAGATCTCAATAATGGAATTAGACCAATCAAAGAACGAACATTTCCCTAGAAAGGATTTCATAAGGAATCATAACCCTCAAACACAACAAAGACAAATTAAGAATGAGGATCAAAAAATCCAAGCCCCCTTTAAAAGTGAAAACTTCATAAGAGGAGAAGACATGGACGATTTTGAGGAATTAGGAGAAGACATAAATAATCTTGGTGATGATTGTCAACAACCTTATTTAACAAGACAAGATTATGAAAAATCCTTAAAAACAGAGTACAGATATGAAAATAACAAGAACAATGAGATTACAAAAGATTCAAACTATCAAGGAATCATTGATGACATAATGACCGAACTCCACCAGAAGTACAATCTAAGGTCTAGAGACAGGAATGTCACAACCACCCCAGCGAAGAAAATCTTGCAAAGGGGGGAAACAGATGAGGCAGTTCCAAAAGCTGCTAAAAAGTAGACTGTTAAAACCAAAGTTGTTGGCACACAGCCTACTAAGGCAAAGCCAACAGAAACATCAGTCATCAACACAAGGCAAACAGAGGATCCTATGGTCGAACCAAAAACCTCACAAAAAAATAAAACAGAAAAGAAAGGGATAGAAGCCCAAACCACAGAATTTGACAGAAAAACAGGAAATTTTATTCTAGAAAATGAAATTAATAAAATCAAAATCCCTATACCTCTTGTCGAACTGGTAAAAAATCCAATCTATAGAAATAAAATTGCCAAAATGATTAATTTTTCAGACACCAAAAGTCAGGCTGATGTGATAAATCTAGAAGATGACAAGCCTAATATAATTTTTGGTCCACATTTCGAAGGTGCTAGAGATATCGTTGCCCCTTTCTATATCACACTAACTGTGCATGATCACCTGCTCCATAATTGTGTGTTGGGTTCTGGAGCCTCTAACAATGTAATGCCTAAAGCCATTATGGATAGACTTGATCTCAAAATCACTCAACCTTATGGAGATCTGTATTCATTTGATTCGAGAAAATTCAAACGTATAGGTATGATAAAATATTTAGTAGTTAATCTTGCACAGATACCTGTGAAGAGCGTTTTAATGGATGTGGTTGTTGCTGACATACCCCCAAAGTATGGCATGCTGTTATCCAAATATTAGGGTGCCAAACTTGGAGGATCTCTCCAACTCGACATGGCGTACACCACAATCCCAATTTTTGGAGGACATTTCACGCGCTTGTACAGAGCCAGGTTGGTGTTTATGGTAAGTGACCCACTTAACCCAAATAAATACCATGCTTATATTGCCGATCAGGATCTAGGTAATTGTATTCTATCTATTGATGATGATATTGATGTATGTATAGAAGAAAGCTGTACAGAAAATAAAAAAGAAAAAATAAATAAATATGTATATAGTTCAAGAATTTGGAAAATGTTTTTTGATGGCGCTTCATCTTCTGAAGGAGCGGGAGCCAAATTTATTTTCGTGGCACCCGATGACGAATTCATTATACCTTTTTCTTATAGACTACAATGGGACATTGATTATACTAACAATGTTTGTGAATATGAGGCTCTAGTCCCGGGATTAGAAGCTGCCAGAAAATTAAAGATAAAAAACTTAGAAGTCTACGATGATGTGATGCAGGCGCGCCCGCTAGGCACGTCCGCTGACAGGATCTTTCTTCCTTCCTCGGCCCGAAGAACTAAAAATCTCTTCTATTTCCCTATCGGGAAATTTTCACCCACAACACTCTCTCCCTTCTTCTATCGGGAAATCAATGCTGGCCCTTTACTTTGTTATCAAGGTTCCTCCTATCGGAATTTTGGCACTTGAAATGTCCAAACAACTTGTTTTACCAATCCCTGATCCCCGATATGCTCCTATGTTTCCTTAGCCCTAAGGCCCTGCGTTTAGTCCACACAATCTCCTCTTATATGACCGCATTCATATTCCCATCGGGGTTTCGAATCTCGCGATTCCAACATGCATAAACACCTTGTCACCAGGATCCTCGATATCTCGATGACCCAAACACTGATAGACGACTTCCTTGTTGGGACTTTTTCCGATGGTTACGATTGCTTCCACGTGTCCTCCCCTGATGGACGGTCCTGGTTGACTCTCAGGATTTCACGATTTCTGTTGTCCTAGATGCCTCGTCCTTAGGACTCGTGAAATACCAAACTCTGACTCCCTTCAGATATTTGACACATGTCCCCAATGAATGGACGATTTAGATCAGTCCTCGTTGTTTCGAGACTTTACAAGACCATGAACACTCACTTACCTGAACCCCGATGACCACATCCCCGATCTAGATGACCACATGACATGTGTCCTCCCTGATATCCTCCAGCTGTGATCCTTCCGTCATTTCGGGGTTCAAATAGTCACAGATTCTTGTCTTCTGAATCTCCATAATTCCGATGGACTCTCGATCCTTGCCACCTATTCCAACAGATGGATGGCTCTGAACTCGTCGGGATTTCGAGACTTCTGATGTCCCAACTCTCACGACCTCAGGAACTCCGAACGTGACCATAACCTCCTCGCTTCCTTGGCAGATCCAACGACTGACAGGATTTCACAAATCTTCTCCACAAGATCCTAACCGTCGATCTCTTCCTCTTGGATGTCTTCTACGGGTGAATCCAGTATTCCTCTATGAAAACTGGTCCTCCTGCTCATAACTTTTCAGCGCCTGTTCAAACACTCCACGACACAAACTTCCAGTGCTTGTCTTCGACGAGCTTGGAAGTTTTGTTCCTCTTGAGATTTATCACACTTTCAACCTCAAAGAGGGTCCTTGCACGCACTCCTTGCGGCAATTCTCAAACACCTCCAAGTTTTGAGTTCTTTCTACTCTGCGCACACCTGCAACATCAGTCCTTCAATACTTCGCTCAGTTTCACAACTGAGGCTTTCCTTAGCCTGCGCACTCCTTGCACAGCTCTTATAACCCAATTTCACTTCTGGGTGAATGAGAACAAAGGTTAAACTATCTGAGCCTTTTGTCAACACACTCCTTGCGGATGAATTCAACTACACTCCTTGCAGGAATCCTTGCTCAGATAAAGAAACAATTGAAACTCATTCCACTTCCTCTCAGACTTCAATATCAACACATGAAATCATATACACAGCATAACAGAAAATGCATAACAGGAAGTAAATACTCGTGGACATATCAATTACATATATACACAGAGAACAAACACAATGCCATGAACTTGAATCAATTTCTTCTATTAATCCAAATAACTATACATGGGTGTTTCTACATAGCTCTCTACTTCTCTTCTCAATGCTCAGAATTCTTTCTAACTCTATGCTCAAGCTAATGTTACAATGATACA
>CBVK0102014438.1:0-15683 GCA_900067695.1 Picea abies
ATTTTAGACTAAAAGTCTTTCTGCTTTTCTCAACTCCAACTGTAGTTTCCCTTTCTTTCATTCTTTCTTCTGCTTTTCGCATGCCAGCGTTATCCCTGATTTTCTGAACTGGCTCTTTACTTGCCTCCTCTACGCATGCCTCATCATGCAACGCTGTGTTCCATCATTCGTGTTCCAGCATTCATGTTCCAGCAGTCGTGTTTCAGCATTCGTGTTCCAGCAGTCGTGTTTCAGCATTCGTGTTCCAGCAGTCGTGTTCCAGCATTCGTGTTCCAGCATTCGTGTTCCAGCAGTCGTGTTCCATCATTTGTGTTCCAGCATTCATGTTCCAGCAGTCGTGTTCCAGCATTCGTGTTCCAGCAGTCGTGTTCCAGCATTCATGTTCTAGCAGTCGTGTTTCAGCATTCTTGTTCCAGCAGTCATGTTCTAGCATTCATGTTCCAGCAGTCGTGTTTCAACATTCATGTTCCAGCATTCGTGTTCCAGCAGTCGTGTTCCAGCATTCATGTTCTAGCAGTCATGTTTCATCATTCGTGTTCCAGCAGTCGTGTTCCAGCATTCATGTTCCAGCAGTCGTGTTTCAGCATTCTTGTTCCAGCAGTCGTGTTCCAGCATTCATGTTCCAGCAATCGTGTTTCAGCATTCATGTTCCAGCAGTCGTGTTCCAGCATTCGTGTTCCAGCAGTCGTGTTTCAGCATTCGTGTTCCAGTAGTCATGTTTCAGCATTCATGTTCCAGCAGTCTTGACCGCTCCATAACCGATTTCCATCAATGACAACCTTAACCATCTGCGTCAGTCTTCTGTTATAGCCATATCTCCAACACGATGATGCTGAAACACAAAGGAAGTCGTTACACAGTCAGCGGTCAACAACAACCTTACAAAGCACAAATCCCATGGCTGAAACAACCCGCGATTTGCGATGCTGAAACAACATCAGCAACAATGAGAAGAAGTTGTTACTCCAGCTGTAACAAGAACATCTCATTCAGTACTTGCAATAGCATTCTTTTGCGTGAGACTAGGACATCCTATTCTGGTTTAGAAAGTCGATCTAACTAAGAATAGGACTCAGATACACATTGTAATTTTTGATCAATTGTATCGAAGGGATTCCCTCTTTAATAAGAGGAAATCACAATTCGAAGGATCAAAGTTTTATGTATTGAGAAAGCTTCAGAAAGAGGGACGTATTTCATTTCCAGATTGTAATATGATATTTTGATAGATGAATAAAAGACTGCTTTGAGTATCCTTCTCTAGCTTTCTCGTTTCAGGGGAATCTTGTGAGAAGGGAGGGCCCACCTTCTTCACAAGATTCACCCGTTAGTTTTAGAGTGTGTTAGTATAATCTATGTTTATGCTTTGATTAAATTTTGTTTGCTGAAACACTACTTTTAATGAATTCTGCTTTGTTGAAACACTACTGAACTCTGTCTTGTTAAGAACTTTAGTTTACTTTCACGAAGTTTATAATCCTTTTTAGCAGCAATCTTGTGTGATAATTTTCTGCAAGTGTGTTATCCAGAGACTGGGTTAAGGGTTCCTACTCAGAAAGGAAGGGATCAGAAGATCTTGTTCTCCGTAGATTTCAATTATTTCTGCAAGTGTGTTAGCTAGAGACTGGGTTAAGGGTTCCTGCTCAGAAAGGAAGGGATCGGAAGATCCTGTTCTTCGTAGATTTCAATTATTTTTGCAAGTGTGTTAGCCAGAGACTGGGTTAAGGGGTCCTGCTCAGAAAGGAAGGGATCAGAAGATACTATTCTCTGTAGATTCCAATCATTCCTGCAAGTGTGTTAGCCAAAGACTGGGTTAAGGGTTCCTGCTCAGAAAGGAAGGGATCAGAAGATCTTGTTCTCTGTAGATTTCAATTATTTCTGCAGGTGTGTTAGCCAGAGACTGGGTTAAGGGTTCCTACTCAAAAAGGAAGGGATCAGAAGATCCTGTTCTCTGCAGATTTCAATTATTTCTACAAGTGTGTTAGCCAGAGACTAGGTTAAGGGTTCCTGCTCAGAATGGAAGGGATCAGAAGATCCTGTTCTCTGTAGATTTCAATTATTTTTCACAATTGTGCTAATCAGAAATAGGGATTAGGGTTCCTGCTTAGAAAGGAAGGAATTAGATGGCTCTGTTCTCTGCTAGATAGATTTAGCTTTCTCTGCATTGTTGTTTCCATGAAAGTGTGTTAATAAGAAATAAGGTGTTGAAGTTCTGTTTGAGAGTAAGGGTCATGTTCTCTGGTTACAGAACAGTTATTCTTTCCTGTTGCAATTGTTATTTTAATGTAATCCAGGATTCTTTAGATTCATATTTACAGATCTGCAATAGGTAGGTTGCTTTCCTGTAATTCAAGTCAGAACTTCAGTTCATTCAAGGCAAGTGTGATTAATATAGTTTCCTTTACTACAGCTCTAACTTGATTTTGGAATTGAGCATATATAGTGCGTGGTTATCTTTGAAATAAACAGACTTCCCTGGGTTGATAATTTATGTAGCACTTGATTGTTTGAGTTAATTAAGAAATTATAGTGACCAACATTTTTGCGTCGTTGCTGGGGAAGGTAGCTATAGATTTCAAAAGCACTTGTGATTTTTTTTAGATAAAAAGATTGCATGAAAGACCCCAAAGACACTAACCCTACAGGTGGCAAGGGAAAAGGAAAAGGAGGAAGAAAGACTTACAATGACGAGATTATATCAAAGTCTGAATCTGCTGCTCAACAACCAAACCTTCGAAAACAAAACTCCCAGCCTTCATTTCAAGCAATTTTTGGAACAGGGAAAGAAGTTTGGAGTCCTGAGACAGTCCAGAAGCCAGTAGGAGACATTGAGGATAGAGAAAGTGCAGGAGGGGAGCAGACAGAGGAAAACATGGATGAGTACAATGAAGAATTGCATCACAAAGAACAGGTAGGTCCTGAAGGAGAGGTAAAAGATGAAAACTCTTTCTCCACACTAGGATTCCCTATTGGCGATCTCCCTAGAGGACTAGCCCCCATGAAAAATATTCCACTCTCAGCATTACCTAATTTTCATGGTTTATCTTCAGAGGATCCTGATGAATTTTTGTTTGAGTTTGATATATTATGTAGAAGTTATGATTACGTTTCTAATGCTCAAAAACTAAAGTTATTTCCAGCAACACTAAAAGGGAATGCACTAAGATGGTTTATGAGTCTTGGAAGCCATGTAATCACAACATGGGACCAAATGAAACAGAAATTCCTGAACAAATACCAGGACTATTGTCGAACAAGGGAAAAGAAGGAGGAGCTATTTAAGATGATGCAGAAAGAAGACAAGAATCTGGAGGACTTTGTGGAAAGGCGACAATACAATCTACAAAGATCCAGTCACCCCAATGTAAGTAAAGACATTCTTAAAACTATATTATTAAAAGGAGTAAGGGATGACTCTATGGATATGTTGAATATGCTTGGGAAAGGGGAGATATCTAAGGAATCATACGATGAAATTGTCAATTTATGCAAAAGATGTTCAAGAGGAGCTTCAAGAAACAAATCAAACAACAGGGACACCACATTTTCAAGAGTCCAAAAATCAGCCAGTGGGGGAGCAACAAGAGCCGAGATAGGTAATTTACTTGAAGGTTTTAAAACCGAAATGTTAAGCTCTTTTGCCTCACAAATGGATACCCTGCAGATTAAGAAAAAGCAAGCAAAAACGGAAGCAACCTTGTCCATCTTTTGTTCTCAATGCAGAGACAAGCACCCACGAAGAGAATGTCCATTGGACAAAAAGCCAATCTGCACTATCTGTGATAAAGATCATGATACCCAAAATTGTCCATCTTTACCAGGGATCAAGGCAGAATTACAACCAACGGACGAGGAAGCTGAAGCTGTCTATCTGATGACACAAAGGAGGCAATGGCAACCGCGGGGACAAGGTATGAATCCTAACACGCCATTTGCATCTTCTAATCGTTGGAATAATTATTCTTCATTCAATCAAATGAGTTACCCCTACAATCAAATGCAATACACTAATCAAATGAATTACCCATCCATTCAACAAACTTACCCACCCATGCAACAAACTTACCCACCCATGCAACAAAATAACCCACCCTTTGTTGATCCATCAATGTGGACCCCTTGGCCTCCACAGCAACAACAACCATATCAGAACCAATGGAATCAAAATTGGAGAGGACAACAACCCCCCTTTCAAAATCAATTACCTCAACCACAATTCCTGCAGCCACTTTCCTTACCAGCTGGCACTTCCCCAAACAACCAAACGATAAGACCCCAGCTACCTGTACAACCTAACTCCAACCCAAATAATAAAGTTGTGCAGTGCATTGATATTTATAGCTAGCCTACACTTTCTCTTCTCCCTGCGCAATGCAACGATATTCATCTATGATCTGGGAGAATTGTGGAACCTACCATAGCTGATGTTACCTCTTCTGATAAAGAGGAAATAAAAGAGCATGATGTACCTGAAAAGGTACAATCATCCTCTAACAATGTTACTGAAATAGAAAAACCACCATTTCCTGAGCATTTGGCCTTAACCAAAACGTCTGATCCACCAGTCTTTAATCTTCTTGGGGAATTTCAAAATTTATATGTCAAAATTCCTCTGCTACAAGCACTCCGAGACGTACCAATCTATGCCAGGACAATGCGAGATATTTGTGTTAAAAAGCCCGGTAGGAAAACTAAGGATCCCCTTACAGTCCATGTTATGGGAGATTTGTCTGCACTAATGTCAGGTAAAACTCCCCCAGTTAAATATGGTGATCCTAGCCACCCTACTGTTACAGTACAAGTTGGAAAAACAATAATCCCTTGAGTCTTGGTAGACCTAGGTGCCGCTATCAATATCATGACTCTTGAAACCTTACAACTGCTACAATTACAAAATGAAGTCAGAGACACCCCTACAATCCTAGAATTAGTTGACTGATCCACAATTAAACCAGAAGGAGTCATTGAAGACCTTAGTATCTCTGTGGAATCCTGGAATTATCCAGTTGACTTTACAGTGCTGCAACCCAAAACTAAGTTGGGGGGACACCCTCTAATTTTGTGTAGACCTTGGCTGGCCACAACAGATGCTTTCATCAGCTGTAGATCAGGTTCAATGACAATTTCAAATGATTATGAAATGAAGCAGCTTACCCTCTATCCTCACGCTACACCCCTGGTTAATAATGATAACTCTGTATGGGTAGATTTTGAGGATCAACCTACTCAACCCCTTTTGACTATCGGACAAGATCTGAGCCTGAAAGACTCTACTAAGCATGAAGTAATCAATAATTTTATTTTTGAACCCTCCTCTGTCACTCCAGAAACTCATAATCAACTAACTGCACTATTAGAGTCTGATAATCAAGAAAACCTCAATTCGGAAAGCCCACCTCAAACATCTAACACCATCTCCTCCAAAAGCATACCAGTGGAAATTGAACCTAGAAAAACACTGAACATAAACCCTAATTTTACAAATGCTGAAACACAACAATTCATGAAGTTACTCCGGGAAAATAAAGAAGCATTCGCATGGGATTACACAGACATGAAAGGAATCTCTTCTGAATTATGTACTCATCGAATATATATTAAGGAAGATTGTCGGCCAATCTGCCAACCTCAGCGACGAATGAACCCGAATTTAAGAGAAAACCTCCAAGAAGAACTTCAAAAATTGCTCAATGCAGGGTTTATCTATCCTATATCAGACAGTGAATGGGTGTCCCCGTTGGTAATAGTTCCTAATAAAAATGGAAAATGGAGAGTATGTGTGGATTATAGATCTTTAAATAAAGCCACTCAGAAAGATCACTTTCCATTACATTCATTGATCAAGTGTTAGATAATTTGTCAGGGAAGAAATTTTTCTCATTTTTAGATGGTTTCAGTGGGTATAACCAGATCAACATTGCACCTCAAGATCAAGATAAAACCACCTTTACTAGCCCATGGGGAACCTTTTCTTATAGAGTTCTTCCATTTGGATTATGTAATGCACAGGAACCTTCCAAAGAGCAGTTTTAGGAATCTTTTCTGATATCCTTAATGACTCTATGGAAATATTTATGGATGACTTTACTCCTTATGGTGTTTCTTTTCAGGAAGCACTGCAAAACCTTGAGAAAGTACTTAAACAATGCATACAAGCTCAACTCTCCTTAAGTACAGAAAAATGTCATATGATGATGAGTGAAGGAATAGTGCTTGGACATTTTATCTCATCTCAAGGAATTCAGGTAGACCCATCCAAAATACAAGTCATTAAGGATATTCCTACTCCCAAAACTCAGACAGAGGTAAGAAGCTTTCTAGGACATGCTGGATACTATAGAATATTTATCAAGAACTTTTCTAAAATAGCTTCTCCCCTGTTTGTATTACTGATGAAAAATGTTGAATTCAAATGGATTGATTCTTGCCAAGAAGCATTTAATACACTTAAACATCAGTTATCTACAACTCCTATCCTTAGAGGACATGATTGGACACTTCCCTTTCACATATCCTCTGATGCTTCAGATACTGCAATAGGAGATGTTTTGGGACAGGAAGAAAATCATCTCCCTTATGCTATATATTTCATCAGCAAGAATATGACCCCTGCTGAACTCAATTATACAGTCACCGAGAAGGAATTCTTAGCAGTTATCTATGCAATTAATAAATTTAGACATTACATTACTGTCTATTCTACTTCTGCCCATACTGATCACTCAGCTATCAAATACTTAATGAATAAACCTATCACAAATGCTAGAGTCACCAGATGGCTACTGTTATTACAAGAATTTGATATTACAATTGTAGATAGACCAGGAAAAGAGAATGTAGTTGTTGATTTCCTTTCTTGATTGACACCTGATGATGATACCCAGTAGATGATTCCTTTCCTAATGAATATCTATTTGCAGTTTCTGCTCACTCACCTTGGTATGCAGATATTGCTAATTACTTGGTTGCAGGGAAGTTACCACCACACCTATCCTACCGAGAGAAAAAAAGTATTATTTATCAAAGTACTCGGTATAGTTGGATAAGTGGGTACCTTTTCCATACAGGAGCTGATCAAAAAATTCGAAGGTGTATTAGAGAAGATGAGGTGTATGATCTATTAAAAGCTTGTCATGATGGCCCTTGTGGAGGGCATTTTGCTGATAAGAGGACAGCACATAAAATTCTCAGGATGGGGTACTATTGGCCCTCACTCTTCAAAGATGCAAAGAAATATGTCCAGTCCTGTGATAGCTGCCAAAGAGTAGGCCAACCTAATCATAGAGATGAAATGTCATTAAACCCCCAGATAGTACTTGAACCATTTGAAAGATGGGCCTTAGACTTTATAAGACCCATCAACCCTCCATCCAATCAAAAAATTTATATAGTGGTCTGCACAGACTACATAACTAAATGGGTGGAAGCCAAGGCACTCCACAGAGCGACCGAAGAAGCAGTTATAGATTTCTTATTTAAAGACATCTTCACCAAATTTGGAATGCCAAGACAATTAGTTACAGATGGAGGACCTCCTTTCAATTCTCATGGGTTCAAAGCCACCCTTCAGAAATATCATATTCAGCATAAAATGACTACAACATACCACCCCCAAGCCAATGGACAGGTGGAAATCACAAATAAAGTAATAGAAGCCATTCTCACAAAAACAGTGAAGGAAAATAGAAAGGATTGGTCCTACAGGCTCCCTGAAGCACTATGGGCCTATAGAACTACCTGGAGAAATACTACAGGATTCTCTCCCTATGAATTAGTCTATGGAAAGAGTGTTGTCTTTCCTATGGAATTTGAGATAAAAACCTTAAGGACTGCTTTAGCTGTCAACCTTGATTTAACCGATTCACAGACAGCCAAGTTGCAGCAGCTTAATGAACTAGAGGAGAAAAGACTAGATGTCATTCAGCAAACAACCATAATTCAACAGCAAAGATCAAAATGGCATGACAAAAATATCAAGAACAAGTAGTTCCAAAAAGGTAATTGGGCCCTACTGTATGATTCCTGGTTCAAATAATTTCAAGGGAAACTACGTACAAGATGGCTTGGACCTTACGAAGTAGACACGGTTTTCCCCAATGGAACAGTAAGGCTCCTCACAATCGATGACTCCAAAACTCTGTTACTCGTAAATGGTCATTGGCTCCATCTGTACCAACGACCTATTTTTAAAGAAGATTTTAAGGCCACATGCATGGCAGACGCCCATTTTCTCTTCGTTGAGGGGGTTTCTACCCCTAATTGAAATTAATTCTTTTAAGTTAATTTCTTTAGTATTAGATTAGATTAGATTTTATTTACTAATAATCCCTGTCAAAGAAATACCATGTTACAGTCGATTTTTGCAGATTCCCGATCGAAGCACAGGCCACTAGGAGAGGATGATCCTACTTCAAAGAAACAAGCTTTCACGATGCTGAAACACCACTGTTCATCACTGTTGACTTTCTTCCGATGTTGAAACACCACTGTTCAACACTGTTGACTTTCCCGATGCTGAAACACCACCGTTCAGTACTCTTGACTTTCCTTCATTACCAAAACACCACTACCACCAACCCCACACCTAATCCCCCTATCACTGATCAGCAACCTTTTACCATTTTTCCCCTTTCCTCACCATTCTTCATCAACGAAACAACACCATCCAGCAATTGTTTTGCCTTTTCTTTTCCGTTGCTGAAACACCATTACCAGCAACTTTTCATCATTTTTCTCGATGCTGAAACACCATTGTTCAACACTTTTTATTTTTCTTAC
This sequence comes from Picea abies, assembly GCA_900067695.1. Taxonomy (NCBI): domain Eukaryota; kingdom Viridiplantae; phylum Streptophyta; class Pinopsida; order Pinales; family Pinaceae; genus Picea; species Picea abies. Next base: position 8,779 of record CBVK0102014438.1, read on the forward strand.
TCCCAAAACACTACAGTCTACCATTTCCTCACCATTCTTCATCAACGAAACAACACCGTCCAGCAATTGTTTCGCCTTTTTCTTTTCTGTTGATGAAACACCACCGTTCAGCACCCTTGACTTTCCTCCGATGCTGAAACACCACTATTGACTTTCTTTCGATGTTGAAACACCAGCAATTGTTTCGTTATTTTCTGTTTTTGAAACACCAGTCTTTCACCATCATCTATCAGCAAGCTTTTACGCCCTCATATTATAGTTCATCCTTCCAGTCAGCAAACCCTCGACACAATTCATCTATTAGATCAAAAGTCTCTGCCACGATAGGACTACCACAGACAGGCATGATATTTTGTTTGCAGAACAAATCAAAAGGTAAGGCGAGGTATGTAAATTTTATGTAATTCAGTTAGACTATAGTTAATGAGGAAGATTCTATATCATTATGACCACTCAAGTGCAATCATTACTAGCCACACTTGACGAGAGAGGAGGACACATCAAGTCTTTGATACCATCATTTCACACAAATTCACTACCGCCACCCCTATTTCACCACCCTTTCGCACATTTGACCGCCATTTTTCATAATGTCGCTCGGAAAACTCACTCTGTGTAGAAGCTGATACTCAAACTCTTTGACGATGTATCTTACCAAGTTGGTAGCTATGGGAGGCTCTGTCATTCGAAACGAACCCGCCACCACAACGCTGTTAGAACATTATCCATCAACTTATCAAATCTTTCAGCAGGAAGGATGGCTCAGTTACTTCCAGAGACTCCAGTGGTATAATGAACAACAGGTCCTGCAATTTTCCCTAAACCTTCAGGAAGACCATTCTTTCGTCCAAGGAGTCTGAATTTCAGAAATAGAGGAAGATATAGCACAGGTCTCAGGCCTCCCTATCGACGACACTCGCATGTTCAGCCATAAACATATTGTTCGGAATGCTCAGCAGAACTTCTTTTTACCATAAGAACGAATTGAATTTAAAGGCAAGGGTGTTCAACTTAGCTCATTACCACCCCCATGGCCAGAAGTTGCAAGATTCATCAAGCATTACCTAACCTGCGAGGGCCAGTACCAGGTAGTTTATCAGCACGACTTTCTTCTGTTATCTCATTTAAGGCATAATCGACGGGTCAATATTCCTTATTATTTGCTGGGATGTTTGAAAAATATGGTCACTCACCCATCACTGACTTGTCCAATTGCTCATCCAAAGGGGATTTTCTCAACAAAACCCTCCACTAAATAATCCGCCCATAAACCCCCAAGTAGCTGCCAAAATTCCTGAAAACCTCCAGGAGCAGCAACCGCAAAATCCCTAGACCCTCCAGAAGTACCCATTAGCCCGCCCACATAACCAACCAGACCAATCAATCCCCCTACCATACCAAACCTGCCTCATACCTTACCAGAATCATCCACTCATGCCCTTCATATTCTTAGTGATTACTCTGAGCCAGATAAATTCGCCTGCCCCATCACCGAGGAAAAACCCCCACGTAAACGAAAATGAATAAATCCCTTCTTTCCTCCCTTCCTACGAAAAAAGCGAACCAGAGCCGTCACAAGGCCACCCATTATGGCCACTACCCTACACCCCCAACCCATTCGACTGATACCCCGTACACCTCCAACCTCCCAAATCCCAGGATCTTTTCCTATTCCACCCACGGGCACTGAAACACAAGAACCAGATGACCAGGGTGTTGCGACATCACCTGTCTCAAATAAAGTAGCTGAAACACAAGAACCAGCTACCCATTCTGTAGCTAAAACACAATAACTAGCTACCCATCCAGTGGCTGAAACATAAGAACCAACTGCTGATATTGAAATTGAGATACAGGAATTAGAGGTCCAGGGTGCTGCAACACTACTCTCCTCAAATAAAGTAGCTGAAACATAAGAACCAGCTACCCATTCTGTAGCTGAAACACAAGAACCAGCTACCCATCCAGTGGCTGAAACACAAGAACCAGCTGCTGATATTGAAATTGAGATACAGGAATCAGAGGTCCAGGGTGCTGCAACACTACTCTCCTCAAATAAAGTAGCTAAAACACAAGAACCAACTACCTATTCAGTGGCTGAAACATAAGAGCCAGCCATAGCTGCCACACAAGAACCAGCTACAGCTGAAACACAAGAACCATCTGCTGACATTGAAATGGAGATACAGGAATTAGAGGTCCAGGGCGCTGCAACATTACTTTCCTTACATCAAGAAACTGAAACACAAGTTTCAGCTACCATTCCTGCAGCTGCTCCACAACAACCAGAACCAACAATGGCCTCTGTATTGTAGGAAAACAAGTTTTTAAAGTCTGAACTGAAAGCATATAAGGAAGAATTAGGTAGGGCAAAGGAAGCATATGAAAAGGAACTAAATTTGTACACCTTGGCTCGTACAACAACCTTGACAGAAGACACTACACAGAGCACGTGTAAAGAATATATGTGTTGGCAATGTGGGGATATTAACTATCAAGCGGGCTATAAGGTAACTCAAGTCCCAGTAACAGAAGAAACCCCTATTTCTTCACCTTTTGTAGTTAAGGAAGAACTTGTTGAAACACAAGAACCAGCAGGTGTTCCCAAGCTCAAGACTGAGCCATGCATTGTAACAAAAGAAGCCCCTACCTTTGTCAACAAAGCTGTACAGACAATACCCATGGAGGAATTCACACCCCCCAGCCAGATCAATCTTCCCACTTTTATAGAACAGTCTACTCAGACCTTACCTCATCCCACTACTTGCAATGCTAAAACACAGACTCAGCTATGGGATGAGCAGGAAGCAATACAAAAATGGAAGAAAGAGTATGCTGAAACACAGGCCAAAAGCCTGCAAGTGCACAGACAAAACTGGATAAATCACACTTTCTCAAATTGGGAAGCTCTAGAGCAGACACGTGAGGAATCTCGTGCCCTGAAGAAACAGAACAAGGAGTTAAAAGGTAGAATGGCCCGGGTATTTGATTTGACACAAAATCTATTAGCCACAAGAAAGCCATCTTGTAACTACTCCCTGTTCCTTATGGAGTGACTCACATGGTTTCAGATCAAATCAATTATAGAAGGAAAATCCTATGCAGTACTACACCCAGCAGATTTTGTCAAAACTTTCACAGAAGCAACTGCTAGATATCAGCACCTCCTTTGTGAGGCATATTTCCACAACGAAGCTATTCCTGAGAACAGGCAGCTGAACCTCAATCCTCTTGTTGGGGACATCCAGATTCGGGCGTTCACCTCATTTCTCTACAATCAAATCATTTGGAAAGATGACTTCATGGCTGCTAAACACAATGAAGACAACCACCGTCTATGGATAAGACCAGAACCACAGAAAGCAGCCACCTTTGTCAGAGAATATTATGAATTCTTAAAGAACCCAGGCATGACTGAACATATTCAGCAGCTACAATCAGCAGTACTCCAGGACTGTCAGCACATTATCAGATCCATAGAGATTCCTGCCCTCCAGGAAAATAACCTTTTTTGGCAGCAATCCACTGAAAAGAGACAACAAGACAATCCTTTTAATCCTACCAACCTTGAGGTAGCAATTTCCAGGGTGCCTAACTACATCCAGTGTATTCAGCACTGTGTTGAAAACTGGATAGGGTACCGGTTTTATTTTCCTATCCTCTGGTTGCCAATAGAAAGGTATCAAATTAGTTATAAGCTACCTAAGAAGACAGAAACAGCAGCATGGCCAAGATTACAGCAGGTCCAAGGGTTCAGAACGCCAACGGACAGTACCTCCCAGAGCCACTGCTTGATTAATTTACATGATCAGATTCGGTATCAAGACTCTGATTTAGAGTGATGTTGCCTGAGGACATGCAACACCTTGAGTTGGGGGGGATGTTAGGACCAAAAAATGTACCTTTTTTCCTATACTTTTTTCCACTATTATACTCTTGATCACCCACATTTAAACTCATACTATCACTTTATCTGATCATTCCAAAGGTATACAAACGCCCCTTCTCATTACTATACGTTTAATCTGTTTTGCATAATATTTTACATCATTCTCGTACTTAACCATTGATTAGAAATGTATAAGTGTTGAAACAGTTCAAACTGCAGATTAGCATTTGAGGCCTGATGCTGAAACACAGAGCTGTTATACAGTCCAGGGTCGCAGATGCTGAAACACAGAGTTGTTACACAGTCCACAGTCGCAGATGCTGACACACGGAGCTATTACACAGTCCACAGTCGCAGATGCTGAAACACAGAGTTGTTACACAGTCCAAAGTCGTAGATGCTGAAACACAGAGGAAACGGTTACACAGCCCAGGACCGATGATGTTGAAACACAAAGGAAGTCATTACATAGTCAGCGGACAACAACAACCTTACAAAGCACAAATCCCGTGGCTGAAACAGCCCGCAATTTGCGATGCTGAAAAAGCATCATCAGCAACGAGAAGAAGCTGTTACTCCAGCCGTAACAACAACATCTCATTCAGTACTTGCAATAGCATTCTGTTGTGCGAGACTAGGACATTCTATTCTGGTTTAGAAAGTCGATCTGACTAAGAATAGGACTCAGATACACATTGTAATTTTTGATCAATTGTATCGAAGGGATTCCCTCTTTAATAAGAGGAAATCACCATTCGAAGGATTGAAGTTTTATATATTGAGAAAGCTTCAAAAAGAGGGACGTATTTCATTTCCAAATTGTAATATGATATTTTGATAGATGAATAAAAGACTTCTTTGAGTATCCTTCTCTAGCTTTCTCATTTCAGGGGAATCTTGTGAGAAGGGAGGGCCCACCTTCTTCACAAGATTCACCCATTAGTTTTAGAGTGTGTTAGTATAATCTCTGTTTATGCTTTGATTGACTTTTGTCTGCTGAAACACTACTTTTAATGAATTTTTCTTTGCTGAAACACTACTGAACTCTGTCTTGTTAAGAACTTTAGTTTACTTTCACGAAGTTTATAATCCTTTTTAGCAGCAATCTTGTGTGATGATTTTATACAAGTGTGTTAGGCAGAGACTGGGTTAAGGGTTCCTGCTCAGAAAGGAAGGGATCAGAAGATCTTGTTCTCTGTAGATTTCAATTATTTCTGCAAGTGTGTTAGCTAGAGACTGGGTTAAGGGTTCCTGCTCAGAAAGGAATGGATCAGAAGATCCTATTCTCTGTAGATTTCAATTATTTCTGCAAGTGTGTTAGCCAGAGACTAGGTTAAGGGTTCCTGCTCAGAAAGGAAGGGATCAGAAGATCTTTTTCTCTGTAGATTCCAATCATTCCTGCAAGTGTGTTAGCCAGAGACTGGGTTAAGGGTTCCTGCTCAGAAAGGAAGGGATCGGAAGATCTTGTTCTCTGTAGATTTCAATTATTTCTGCAAGTGTGTTAGCCAGAGATTGGGTTAAGGGTTCCTGCTCAGAAAGGAAGGGACCAGAAGATCCTGTTCTCTATAGAATTCAATTATTTCTGCAAGTGTGTTAGCCAGAGACTGGGTTAAGGGTTCCTGCTCAGAGAGGAAGGGATCAGAAGATCCTATTCTTTGTAGATTTCAATTAATTTTCACAAGTGTGCTAATCAAAAATAGGGCTTAGGGTTCCTGCTTATAAAGGAAGGAATTAGATGGCTATGTTCTCTGCTAGATAGAGTTATCTTTCTCCACATTATTGTTTCCATGAAAGTGTGTTAATCATAAATAAGGTGTTGAAGTTCTGTTTGAGAGTAAGGGTACTGTTCTCTGGTTACAGAACAATTATTCTTTCCTGTTGCAATTGTTATTTTAATGTAATCCAGGATTCTTTAGATTCATCTTTACAGATCTGCAATAGGTAGGTTGCTTTCCTGTAATTCAAGTCAGAACTTCAGTTCATTCAAGGCAAGTGTGATTAATATAGTTTCCTTTACTACAGCTCTAAGTTGCTTTTGGAATTGAGCATATATAGTGCGTGGTTATCTTTGAAATAAAAAGACTTCCCTGGGTTGATAATTTATGTAGCACTTGATTGCTTGAGTTAATTAAGCAATTATAGTGACCAACAATAGCAGGGTGTGAAAATCAATGGTTTTCATAGGCTTTAGAGAGGTCCAATGTGAGAATGTCTATAATCAAAGAAAATTTTGTAAAAGGACATGGAAGCTACTTGAACTTCTAGATCCAAAAAGTCTGGATGGATGTTCCACAGACTCAGAAACCAGAAAAAAAACAATCAAAGGAAGCAAAACTAGACTAACTACGAAACAATCAGTTCCCCAGTGGAGTTGCCAATTATGTTACAGGATAAATCGGTAGGTGCAGACACTAACTGATCTCCCTAGATCCACCTAGATCTAGAACAAAACACACCAGAACATGACAATTTCCTTTAGTTTTAGATATTGAATTTACTAACTAAAGAGGGATAGGTAGCATACCATTTAAACGCCGCTTCCTCTCGCCATCACCATCCTAGATCCATTCCAACACTCATACAATGGTGATCCTACAAAAGAACGCAACCAACCAAAGTGATATTAATAGCATAAACTCAATATAAACCTATGTGTGTGATCAAAGAATCATACAATAAAACACAACAATATTTATAGAAAAGAATCATATTATTGTATCATATTAAATGTGAAAGAGAGATTACAACCATGGCCTTGATGTCGTAAGGTCCCTTCCAACTGTCCTTCATTCCCCACACACTTCCACTCCAAGAATTCTAAAAGCATGGATCTGATAATATTCAGAATATATCTTGACAAAGGAAAAACTCAAAGACACTCCAACCAAGCTAATAATTCCAAGCCAAATCCAACTTATCCCTTCTCCATGAGAGCTCCTCTCCTTTTATAAGCTGAATAGGATAAAGTGAGGAGGTTAGGATGATCCCACTAAATCATGAAAGCGAGTAAGATCCA